>JAPMOB010003618.1:0-15282 GCA_029875015.1 Lepomis gibbosus | reverse complement strand
CTACTCACCAATCAGAGTGGGCACAGGGCATGCACATTTTCCAACAACAAACAAAACCAAATGAAAATGTGTGGGATAAAGCCGTCAGCTGCTCTGACACACACTGTGTCTCAACAGCGGAGCATTTAGCCTGCCCCAGGCTGTTGACGTGGTGTTAATTTGTCCTTTGGTGTGCTTCTGCTACCGATCACCGCTCTCTGTGAAACAGTTTTGTTCCGTTCTCTGTATGGCTACATAACCCACGTGGAGAATTTCAGAATAAGAGCATTTTGCCTGCCTGATTTTGTTGACTTGTTCAGATTTTGTTGATTTGTTTAGTTGTCCTTAATTTTTGTACTTAATTAGGCTGTATTTCTTGTATGTCTGTTTTAACTGTGTTTATTGTTGATATGTGATTGGGAGTGTGCACAGGGTGTTTTATTTTGAAAATCGGATTCTCTATGCCGTTTCTGTGTCTGACTTCCTGCACGGTTCATCTGCTTTGTGTTTCTTGATGTGGCTTCTGTAAAAAATAGACCGGCTGCATATTCTCCACGGAGAGACGCTTATGGGACATGATGCAGCGCTTCTGGTATGATCAAACGTATTGACTAGAATGGTCGTGATCTTCTCTGTTTTATTTATCTAATACACAGTGAAAATTAAACTTCAGCTAATCTTAAAAAAGAAATTGCAAATCGAATCGTAATCTCAAAATCTGCCAGAAAATTCGCTGTTAGATTTCCCCCCCAAATCGTTCTGCCCAGGAAGACAGAGCAGGAGGGAGTGGGAGGATATAAAATGTCCATACACAGTATCCCACCGACAAGGCTCACTTGCCAAACACCAACAAAGCATCACTGATGGATAAATAGGTGTTGTAGAATCCCCGAGAGCTTCTTATCTCAACAATATGGTTAGATATCTCATGTGCACAGGATTTTGCAGGCTTGTGATGTTATTTTTGGGCCAACATGGCTCCATGAAGGAGGTTTCACTGTTCAAGCTCTCTCTTACCCCCTTGAAAATGAACTTAGCATCTACATCATTTTTGCTCTTGATTTAAGATACTTTTCCAAATGTTTATCTAAAACACCATTCTTCAGGGCAAATCTTTGTCACCTTTTAGTAGTAAGTCGATGTTACTGAAAGTCATGTTGTCATTTAACTCTTCACGGTTTCACTTTTTTCCCCAGACTTAGCAAGAGCTGTGGCAGCCCGGCCTATATCATATGCAGCTGTATTACGAATGAAACCAGACAGCTCGTCAGTGCTCAACTCGCGCAGCAGACCTCGACAACACCACAGTGGTGGGCTGGTGACTCCTGACTGGCCTGCTTTCTCCAGTCACCCCCTGTCAGCCCTTAGTCTGCTCAGCTCTCAGGAGGACTACAGGAGTGAAGGTAAAACTAATGGTGCAGTGAAACCTACAGTTTGTTTGCTCTTGTCTGAACCAAAATGGAAAAGTTTTGGTTTGTTAAAGTTCGCACTCATACTTACAAACTGTATATACAAGTCAAATAACATTACAAATAGCTCATTAATAGTAGATTTTGTTTTCTTCCTGCATTTATTTTCTTCAGTGTTTTAGCCAAGGATAATGAACACTTGTCTAGACTTATTACATATTTTACCCGCTGTGGGTGTGTGTGTTCACTGGTTAAGAAAACAGGAAGAAAAAGCCGAATATGATTATCTGTAAAGAGTGGTTTGCCTTCAGTTTATTTTGTTGAGTTATTGCCAGCTATCAAATGTTACCAACTGCCTTGTTGTTACATCATGCAGGACTGAGACCTGAATTTCCAGGTAGTCTTAGTGAAAAGAGGAGGTGCCACATGAGGTCAGATGACTTTGTTCTCACCTGCTGAAATGAACCAAACTCAGATTGGTGTGAATGCATTCTGCCAACAGTCTGCTATCTCCGGTCTCACTTTATGTGTGCAGGCTTCCTGCCTGTTTAGATTTGTTCTGGAAATGAATCTCACCTATCCATCATCACTGTGCATGGTCTGCAGTGACCAGGGTCATGGCCTTTGCGAAATTGAAGTGGGATCATGGCAATATCCAGCTCTCTCTGTGTTCCTGTCAGTATAGAAGCTATAGATATGATGGATATCTTTATCAAAAGGAAAGATTTAATACCCAAAACACAGCATGATAACACACTGTCAAAAATCTGCATGGGTCACTTGCTTACATCCTAACTTGCAGTATGAATTATTTCAGAGGATATGATGACACATTGATGTTTTAATAGATGATTAATCACACCATGCTTATTGCATCTGGAGTGCTTAATTAATGGAATTGTGAAATAGCTGCTGAATTGGCAAAAATGATCATTGCACACATAGGGAGTAATGAGTTAGTCACATTAAAAGCAGCAAGCAGAAAATAGGAACACAAATAAACTCATTTCTGTTTTTATTTCTGGTTTCCTTTTTCCCTGTCTCTTTCTTTGTGCCTCTGCCTATCTTTCTGTCTTTTATACTTTCTGACAGCATTATCACTATGTAGGCATAAAATGACTTACATCTCTATAACCAAGGTGAGAGTAATGCCTCTCCATTGTCAGTGGTGACAAGAGCATTATAGCAATGCGCTGGATTGATGTACAGTGGATGAAATGGATACCAAAAAGTAATGCACCTTTGGTGGCTTAAAGGGGATATTGCTTTTTTGGCTCTGTGACTGACAGATGGCCATGGCACTTGAAGTTGATTGATTTAAACAACTTCTATACTTGTGTATGTGTTTGTATTTTATATTTATACAAACACCAGACCCTTAAGCATTAAAAATTGGGTTTTTCATCCAACCCTTTACTGTTTTCCTTTGGTCACAAAAATGTATAGTAGGTGGACACAACTCCAATAATTAAGTAATCATTAACTAAACAGGTGTCCTAATTTTTTTACTTTGTAGACTCCATTTATTTACATGTTGGGACACTTTCGCATTGTTACTGATAACAGTTATCAATTTTTAACTAGTTCATGTCTCTAATCCATGGTTAGTTTCACCTGGCATCTGAAGCATAAAGCATCGCCTTTTCTTTCGCTCCCCGCATACTATATAATTTATGGTTTTAGATCATGGTCAACTGCAAACCAGAAGTACCATGCAGACAGGAAAGATGATGACATTATTTTTTGTTATTTGGGCTGTGTGCTCCTCCACACTGATTTAAAATGAAACAATAACTTTGATGTCAAAGTGCCAACTTTCGGCTGTAGTTTGAGAGTGTTTGCATCCAAGTCTGATTGTCGCATTTGTAGCTTCATTATCACCCAGTATTAGAGGACAGAAACTAATATGAAAATGTAACATAAACTGGAAGTCATTAAATAAATAGTGTATAATTCTGTGACTCACAGACATCAGCCGATATTTTATCTTGATCACTTGGTAGTGGTGCTCTGCTGGGCCTTACAGTTTTTCTTTACAACTGTTTACTCACAAAATCTTTACATATCACACAATTTTTGAAACCTGTCAATCAAAGAGCCAAATCTCACCTCAAATCTCCAAAACCATTAGCTATTTCTCAGCCTTTGACTCAGTTTTCAATTGCATAAAACACTTTTTTTCAGAACACTACACACACTTCTCTACCTTAGACTTGCTTTCCTTTTCAAAACACAACCAATCAAAATGCTACACTTCTTCACCCACTCCTAACATGTGCAAACACTAACTGCTTAACTGATCACTAACCAATCACTGCTTTAGTATACAGTAGACCTATACATAAGTCAAAGTTCAGATTACTTGTTTTGAACAAATGGATGGCAACAATGGACAGAGAGCAAGGAAAGTGGGAGGGAGAGGCAAGGGACAACAACGAGGACGAGTTCAAGGAGCAGGAGTTGGAAGAGGTGGAGGAGAAGGAGGAGGAGGAAGATGACTTGGAAGAGGACGAGGGCAAAGAAGAGAAGGAAGGAGAGCCATCACTAATGAGATCAGTGCCACACTTATTCATCATGTGATCAACCACAGGTTGACAATGAGAGAAGGTGTTTACAGTGTACTTTTCAGCACCTCTTAGAAGATTACTGTCACACTGGGAATTGTGTGTAGAGTTTTGAAAAAAGGAGACATAGTTTTGAAAACGTGTGTAAGCAGTTGTAAAAACTGTATGTTTATGGTTTCTTTTCTTGTATGCTGCTGGATACAACACTGTGCTACTATTACAACAGGAATGTTTTGCCAAATAAATATTTGCCGTTTCAAAATTGCATTGGTGTTTACAGTGTACTTTTCAGCACCTCTCAGCAGATTACTTTCACTCTAGAACATTGTATGGAAATGTACACATAAGCCTATGAAAGACAAAAGAAATTTAGATTTAGAACAATAGTGTGTAAATGGTATATCCAATAATTTACTATTATGGAAAAAGTGTTTGCCATGTGATGCTAATGTTTCATTTTGGGATGTGTTTATGGCATATTGAATGCAGTGTTTCATTTTGAAGGAGATATGAGGCATTTTGCTTTCTGTGTGTGCATTTTTGGGAATTGTGCGTAGAGTTTTGAAAAAAGGAGACATAGTTTTGAAAACCTGTCTAAGCAGTTTTAAAAAACTGTAATAGTGTTTGCGCATGTTTCTTGTTTAAACTGAAACTCAGCACTATAATCCTTATTGTTTCATTTGAAATAGAAATTATTTTATTGTATATCATGGCCCACACCACAAGCTGAACAGGGACAGGTCGCGTATGGATTGATAAACAGAGAGCTGTGTGAAGAAATATAGCGATCAAGTGCTATTTTTTTTGGAACAAGTAATACTACAAGCACTGAATTGCTTTTATTTATATGCACAGCAAGGTTTGTAACTTAATATCGATTCATTTTTCCCCACTGATTAAGGCATTATTTCAAAAGCCTTTTATTTCCCTGTAGAGCAGTGAATTGCTGACAAAAGGTTGGCAAGATTATAGATACCCTGAGAAAAAATAAAACATAATTATTTTTGTGTCATCAGATCTTTCCTAATAGTGAGAAGTACTCAATATTGATGAGTTGCATTGTTTTATTATTTATGTATCAGATCAAATGTAATGCGCCCCAAACCTTCAATATAAATATATATGTTTACAGTTTTTCTCATTTGCTTAAAGACATTTCTTGAAATTATGCTTCTTTTTCTTGAAACTCTAAACACAATACACAACTTCTCGCCCAATTCCCCAAACATCCTTGAGCTCTCCACTCAAAGCCATTCAATCTTGCTGAAAAACCAAACTTTGTCCTCAGACATAACACACAAGCCCTCAAAAACACACACACACTGCAACACAGTCTTACACACTGGTGATATAAATTCAAAACACAGTACAATACACGAAATAACATCATTCTGCCCCAACGTCCAGTCTTTGGTCTGTGACAGGCCAGAGATTGTTGTTCTTCACCTCCTTCTCCACCTACTCCTCCTCCCTCTACCTCCTCCACCTTCTTCTTCACCTCCTCCTCTGCCCTACTTCTGCTCCGCCTATTGCTACCCCTCATCGTCCTCCTATCACATCTCCTCCT
This sequence comes from Lepomis gibbosus, assembly GCA_029875015.1. Classification (NCBI taxonomy): domain Eukaryota; kingdom Metazoa; phylum Chordata; class Actinopteri; order Centrarchiformes; family Centrarchidae; genus Lepomis; species Lepomis gibbosus. The sequence continues at coordinate 9,763 of JAPMOB010003618.1, read as the reverse complement.
CCTACTCCTACTGTTCCTCTTCCCTCAACTCTTACTCATTTCATACTGGGTTTCCTCCGCCTCCGCTTCTTCTGGTGTCCTACACCTCCTTCAGATTTCTCTGGATCCATTGTTCCAAAACTGAATGAACTGAATCTGGCCCTTTTATCTGTTGACACTTCTGATTGGTGTGTTATCAATTTTGACTGTGTTTCCACCTGAATAGTTGTGTGCTATTGAGCTAATTGAGCTCAACCTGTGCTGATTGAGTGTACAATATTGAATGTCAGTGCTTTCTCAACGACCACACGATGTAGGCAATGAGAAATGAAGGGATTTGTGTGTAGAGTTTATGGAAATGGGTGGGCTTTTTTACAAAAATGGAGTTATGGTTATATAAATGAGTATATCACTAATCTGTGTACTGGGTTTACCTTCTTCACAGTTCTTATTAAAAACACAAGATTCAGCTTCAGATTCTTTTGCAGACTGAAATTCAGAGAAGCAATATACCCAGAAAACCTTCTACAATAAGTGCATCACTAGATCAAAGAGTAGAGTACTCTGAAGGAACAGAAGGGAATTGCAACAGGGACCGTCAAACAGAAAATACAATATCATATCGATATGTGGGCACATTTGTGCCAAGGAGAGCTTTATAGAATTTTACACAAGAGCCAATTTAAATCACTTACAGGAGCACCTTTGATCAAGAAACATTGTGGCTTAGGTGTAGTCAAGTAGCATTAGTTTAGCTTTCAATTAACTTCTTACTACAAAAACATAAAAATATTCCGATGTTACTTTTTGTATTAATTTCATTGCAACATTCTGTAACACAGCCTCTGGCTGCGTGACATTAGTGACGTAAAGAAATTGTTGCTAGACAGTAAAGAAATCTCATTCCTTTAATTGTTAAATCTTTTTTAAAGTGAATTATTTGTTTATTTACATAATTAGAATCGCCTTGGATTTTTTTTTTCACATTTTTCTGTCCTAATGATATTGTAACATTTTTACATTATATATATTTCCACTTCCACTCTACTTCTTCGTTTTAATACATACTGATGTAACAAACTGATTTATGGTGTCATTGATCTCTATGTTCATCTGAGTATATGTATGATTAATCTTTGTCAAACATTGCCATTAAAGCCTATTTTATGGTACCGCTCCTATTTTTCATGGCCATGGTTATTATCATCTCCTATTTCTATGTGTCTTCCCCATGTGCACCACACCCTTCCAAAAACAACAAAAGTGTGGCAGTACTGCCTTTGGCAAAACTTGATGGCGGATTGCACCCTGTGCCTTAAATGACAGCTCATCCGTGTTCCAAATACCTTCATAATGCTATGACATGATCAGCCTGTGATGTGGCTACAGCACACTAGAGCCAGATATTAAAATCAACCATAACATGAAGCGTAAGAAGGAAATAACAAAAATGTGTGTGTGTGTGTATATATATATATATATGTGTATGTGTGTATATATATATATATATATGTAATACATATATATATATATATATACTGTATATATATATAGAGAGAGAGAGAATATGTTGTCTGTTTTATTACATTCATATATTGCAATTGAAACCCATTTAAACCCATTTAATACTCAAAGATAATAGCTACTTTAGGTAAGCATTTGTCTCCCAGAAATGACCAATGTCTGAATCCCAGATTGGGCCGCTATTGGTGATAACATTTGTGCTATGCACTTGTTTTACTTGTAATTTTGTCTGTAGAGCTTCTGATATAAAAGAAAATAGAGGCCTGCCACAGACTATTAGGAGGATAGTAAACAATGTTGGAGGACTGACTGAAAAGGAAAGATTGTGTTGTTGTAACATTCCCTCCTTGACAAATTGCCTATTTTCAGTGGTGGAGTGGTCAAACTATTCTGTAAAAGGTCAGAAATAGATCGGTGAGTAGAGATGATAAATAGTATGTTGTACTAACAGTATCTATCTAAACTTATGTTATTGCTCATCTAACATGGTTGTACACCAGAGGATCTCATTGTTAGAATATATGTGCTTTATTGTGAGATGTGAATTCAGGTTATGGAGGGAAACAAGTCACAGAGACTGCAGGTGTGTTTGATCACAAAAGAAATAGACTGCAAAGATAGGACGCAGTTTGTTAAGACTCATGTTAACAGCACTTGGCACTTAAGGCAAACAACAGTGAGTCCAAAAGACAAGGAAGTAACTGGATGATAGCTTTAAGGTTGAGATTAAAGGTGTGCCATTATAAATGTTTGTTTTTCTCTATATGAATCATGCTAACTGTATGATTACAAAGGAACATTTCTAACTTATTTCTTCTTTAAATGTACAACAGCCTCCAGGCTGTGAAAACCAACTTAGACTCTGGCTTTGAGGATCACTAGATTGCCTTCCTAATATTGAACAACCCAATCAGTTATACAATATATCACATTGTATCATCACCAGGCAAAAAAATGTTGTCTGCTGCTGTAGAAGGTACTGCTATTTATTGGTTCAATTTTTTTGATGTTTATAATTCCATCACCCTATGGAGCTGTACATCTTCCTTTTTTCTTGTTCCTAGAATAAGTGTTAGAGGGAATATGCATTTGCACTAAGCGAACTGGGTAATAATAGTGAAAAGTAATTGGATGTTAAAACTGAGTGCCGCTCATATTGTGATAATTGCAATCATCCTTGTCTTTATCTCTTTTTTTTCCTCATAGAAAGTGAAGACTTTGGGCCGGTTTTTATCCAGGAGCCAGACAATGTTATTTTTCCTTTGGATTCGGATGAAAAGAAAGTGGTGATGCACTGTGAAGCACGGGGGAATCCACCACCCACATACAGGTGTGACATATATTTGTCTGTCTGAAAATAGTAGGAGTACTTTCACAACTCGTTAGCTTGTCATTCATTACAAATATATTACAATTGCCTATTCTTCTTTTGTTTTTTAGTTGGTACATCAATGGGACAGAAGTAGATGCCGAAGCAGATTATCGCTACAGCTTCATTGATGGGAACTTAATTATTACCAATGCAAGTGAGATCACTGACTATGGGAAGTACCAGTGTAAAGCAGACAACAGCTTTGGGACGGTGCTAAGTCGAGATGCTCTTTTACAGTTTGCATGTGAGTAGACTTTTTATTTATTCATTCAAACATCTTTAAAATTCTACAAACACAAGGTCTAATGTATACAATTTACTCTGTACACACTATACTCACTACATTAGCATGAAACTCAGAATGTGTGTGTTGGAAAAATGGACATTTTAGTCAGAGGTAAGCTCCTTTTAAACTGGACAAAACACCCACTAACACCTGCTAACAAATGGCTTTGTCTTCAGTGTGAAAGGGTACGATCAGCATTCACTCCTGACTCAAATGTCTCTGCAGTAGTCACAGGTATTTATCAGCTCCAGCTCCACTCAGCAGTGATTTAAACATGACACCTGAGTGGAACCGCAAATTTTCACCCCTTTTCTGGCGCGGCTCTTTTGTCTGTTTCTATCTGTGGATTTTTATAAACGTCTCATCCACATGTTTATTTAGTATTATCATGCTAGCTTTAACAGTCCTTGAGATGTATATACAATATATGTATATATGTAGCACACAAACACCATAAACACACCTGTCAAGGAGTCATTCGCATATATTTAGCAGGTTTACCCACGTTTTAAAGACCTACATATACACACGCTAATTGTAAAAAGGGTATTTTACAGGGGTGAAATACATGTCTCTCATATGAAGCAAAAAATCAAGCTCTTGTTCTGTCTGTGTCAAAATAAACCTTTTTGGTTCAAGGGGTAAATAAACACCACTCTCTGTCTACAGTAAGGTTTTGTTGCTGAGTTTAGTTCCCATTGGCTCCATCTGATACTGTTGAGTTGCACTGCTAACAGGGTATGTGCCCTCAAATGCCATGTCTCAATGGTAAATGAGAGCAAAAAGCACATTTCTTTCCCCCAGTAATCCCCTGGCCTAACTCCAAAACATCATCACAGGCTAAGGCAGCACACGCGTAGAGACCAGGGGCACTATGCTCAGAGGAAAATGCATTGTTGGTTTTCTCTACAGTTTTCTCAGGAGCAATGACCATAATAGCCTTATTGGCATGTCTACTGAGAGCATGCCTTTCTCTCTTTCACTGAGCTGTTGCTAGAAAGTGCAGTACATGGTCTCATGTGTTGTTATGGGGACTTACAGTTGTTACCAAGGGAACAAATGGCTAGATTAGCCTGAAAAATAAAAACAGGAATAAATGAGTTCCGTTATGACTGCACCATAGTCTCCTTTAGTTTCTTTCTTTTTTCTTTCACAAAGTTTTATATACATCAGCATGATCAAAAAAGTGAACAAAAATCAAAAGAAGACCTGTCCTAAATTAAATATGAGCCAGACTGCACTGGCAGGCAAATATACCCAGATGGTAAAGCACAGACACACGCTTCAAAAAAGTGCTGCTAGTTTCTGAGGGACAGAAGCTGCACCTCAACATGTACGTCATCTGTCCTCTCAACTGTACAGATCTTTTCCTCCCCCTCTCTCACCACTTGAGTGTCAAATCAGTATGTAAAACTCGCCTGAAAATGAGCAATGTAACATGCAGGCACTCATTTATGCATCTAATCTTCAAGTTGAGACATGGGCGGCTATTTTTAGTTTAGCATAAATACTGTGCATTTTCTTGACACTATATTATCCATCACATTTATTGTGGCAAAAGCTCATGCCTAATGCTTATAAAGAATGACATTGGAACGCTTTACCTTTCTTTTCAACAACTGACAGCAGCAACAAACATTATCACTGATCTTCATCATCTTAGTCCAGCTGCCTTAAGATGTCTCACCTATAACTGCTGCACAATATTGTCTCCCAAATAATTTAGTTATCTCTTCAAATCAAAATCTTTTTCCCCCCAAAATTAGGTCCATATAGATATTTGCTTTAAGTTCATTTGGTCTCTATAGCATCTGCGATTTTGCAGAGATTTTAAAAATTACTATTAAAAGTATATTAAGGCTTAAGCAGAGGGACTGTTTGGGGTCATGTTTGGTTGATAGGCAGGTGTATCAGCTGAGAGGATGGCCCCTGTTTGTCACACATCAACTTCACCCAGGCCACCTTTGCACAAAATTGGATTTTCTAGTTCCAATAACAGACAGATCAGTTGGTATCCTGTTGTTGGGGGCGTGACAGGGCGTAATGTGGAAAGATGCAGCACAGACAGACTGTGCCAAGCTCAAGCCATCACAGCAAAAGTAGCCTGTAATCGGCTATAAAGTCATATATATATTATTCAACTCTTTTTGCCAAATAATTTTCTTAAAGTTCAGTACAGTAGCAAATTTTCTGTGGTCTGGGGGTTTGAAACCACAGCCCTAAAAAATTACTCACTGAATAAACATGCATGGCTATCTCAGTTGTACTATTGAGTCAGCAACAAATCCCACATCTCACCAACTGTTGTTGTGGTGAGAGCTGAAGAACAAGTCAGAAATATCCATGTGGGAGAATTAATGATTCTTTGTGTAAAGCTGGCATGTAGTATCATCATACAGTTAAAGAAGCATTGAAACAATGATCTATTTGTGGATTCTGTTATAGTAATGTAGATTAAGATATACAAAAATGTATTTATATGAAATACTAATCATCATTCCCATTAACAGATATCAGGTCAAATTTGAGTATAGTAGGTTATATCAGGTACAAAAATCCAAATTCTGATGTTTTGTAATAAGAAATAAGTTGTAATAAGTAAAGTATTACACATTTTCTTCATTTTGTTTTACCAATCTGCCTAATCAGGGTTGTTTCTTAAATAGGTTTAACTTTACATTCAAGCTTAGTAGTTGTTGCTGCTTCTTGAACTGTAATAAGCTGGATTCAGAAAACCTTTTTAGTCATTTCATTTAATGACCAAATTTGTTTTTCCTTTAATGTGATCCATGGCCGTTTAACATATGAAGTGACACATTTGTGTGAGTGTTTCAACAGCATCAATGTAATATAGTCTCATACTTTCTTTAAAATGTGACCCTTCAAAGGGCTAGCCACAGAAACAAAAAGAGTTGCCCTGCAGCGCACATTTGGATGCAGAACCTTCCCTCTTTCTTTCAGCATAACAAATGGTGGGTATTTATCACTCAGCGTGGAGCTCAACTTTTCTTCTCTTTTCATGTTGGCACTGCACATTTTCATGCGTTAACACAGTTGGCTGCTTTAACTAGTTCAGATACACATGAACAATTATTTTCCACACAAACTGAGTGTTTTAAAGAAGTAATTACATACTTTTAGATTTTGTTAAGACTTGAAATACAACTTAAACTTTCAACTTGTTTGACTTGTCAGTGTATATTACCATACAGACAGTAGGCTCTTTGTAGATGGGGAACAATATTCGCTCAATTTAAAACTGTACCTGCTATATTTCAATCAGAGCATGCTAATTCCAAGAACTCTTCAACTCATCCAACTGGACCTGCCAAAGTGTATAAGGAAAGGTCCAGTTCTCCTTATCTCAGGCTCTCTATATTCTATCCACTGGTCATGTGCTTTGCTCCAAAGATGTTTCTGTAGGATACTTTTTTTCCTCTCTTTGTTTTGTAATTCTGAGCTGCTGAACTCACACTTGGGCTGTTTTTCAGTCGTGACTTTGAAGGCAGCTGGCAGAAAGAAGGCCTCTGATCTTTCTCCCCAAAGAATTCTTTTCTCTCTCCAGACGTGAGTCTGGCTGAGGCTCAGGTATCGAGCCACTTTGAGCAGTACAGTAGTAATGAAATTAACAGGATGCTTTGACTTGCACATTGGAAGACACACACCCCACTCTGAAATGTTCTACAAATCTGAAATGATTAGTAGTTAATGCCCATTGATTTAATTCATACTGATCGTGAAATAACTCATTTGCATTGAGCACCTGTTCCTGTGCTTACTGCAAATTTCATCACTGCATTTCTGGATTTTAAACATTTATACGGACATATGTTGACTTGTAATTTTTGAGGATACTTTAATGACCATGCTGTACATTATTAAAAAGTCATTAATATTGATTGCCTTACATAACTACAGTTTGCAAAGGGAAAGGATAGGTCATTAAGAGTTTCATTTGAACCTCCTCTCCTGGTTTCATGACATATTAGTGCTTCTAACATGGATGTCTTATTTTCAAATGACTGACACACCCACTTGGTCTTTATTTTTTTCATTTTATATTTAATGTTAACTGTTCATAGCTGTGGTGCTTCTACATTGCATTTCTCACAGACAGTACTGTGAGTTTATATAGGTGGGTTTCTGATTTTTTTTCTTTCTCAGTTATTACTGTTCATGCTAACCATGACTTATTTATTTCAAACAACTAGTGTTGCTGCTGCCTGAAATGTAAAGTGCATAATTTCTTTCATGCCTGGAAATGTTTCCTAGGAATGAACAACCCTTATTACTAGGTGTTTTCAACAACAAGTGTAATGGGTTTCTTAAAATGGATCTAATGTGCTGTAGACTGAATTGTTATCATGTTATAATATTTGGTTATATATATAGGGTAGCAAAATTGAAATACAAAAAGAAAATTACATTCAGTATTTATTAAATTAGGCAATCCTCAGAAGACTCATGTCTCTACAATACCTACCCTGGCTCAATTAGTTAAGGGAAGGAATATCTATAGAAACACACATACTTACTTCTGGTTACTGCGAAGTACGACAGCTGTGTTGTAGGTCGGTAATTGCTGTTGTTGTACAGCAGTTGAATGTACATTTGTCCTGTGTTATTTATTTACTTATTTACTCATTTATTTTAGTCCTTACCCTCTTTATCAATAGATGGCATGTTTTTATCCTACCTAGTGTCTGTTTGCTCATTAAAGCTACAGTATAGAGCACCAATCAACAAACACTCAAGATTTATATTTGAATAAAAAATTAATATGATGTATAAGGGAGCTATACTGACAAAAAAGCCATCGTGTGACAGCTGCTGGTGAATCAGTAGTAAACATGGTGACAATCATTGGTTCACCATCCTTATACTTTGATGGCAGGTTGTTAGCACAAATAAATCAACACTAGTCACACATAGCGGGTGTTTTGCTGTTCCAACTTTGCACACTCTCTAGAGCTGATAAACTGTCTATTCAGTATTGGGTCTCCAACCTCCAGGTTGTATGACAGTATCTCCTGGTTGAATCTACTGCCAGAAAGTGCAGCATACTACATGGAATATTTATTCTTCTCGTCTTATCATTTTTTAATGGTTCCAATTATCATTTTGTTTTGTATATTTTTTGTTTTTAAACTAAAATGTATTGAAAAAAAATACATACAGTATCAGTGCATAAATATAAATTTAACTTAGTGTTTTGATGGTGAGAAAACAGACCACACTGATGTTTGAAAAATAAAGAAATACACTTTGACACTTTGCACACTTTGTGTTAAGATGAAGGCCATGAACTATGATCATTATTAAATGTGTCAGAAATCTTGAAGAAATGCAGGTTTCACAAGTCACTTGGAGGCATAATTATCCAGCAGTTCCAGGGTAATGGTAAACACTGCCCCTCAAAGTGATGAAATGAAAGTGGTGGAGACACAGAGACCCGCCCTGGGTCAGCAGCTTGTCGCTTGATTTCCACACTTTGGCATTGCTTCAACTAGAAATTAAGCAGGCAGTATTAGGTTCTAGAGGGCTGCAGTTATGGGATTTCAGATTAAACCTGCTTTGTTCCACAGAAAAACAACTAGGTAAAAACAAAAACTGCCACATTGGTACATTTTCAATAATGTCAGTAAAATAGTTCGTTTTAGGAAAAGCAGTATCATAGTAAAGATGATTTAATTTAACAATTAATCTATTTCAATGTATTCCTAGAATATAAAATAAATAATCAAAATCACCTCTTCCAAACATTCAGACAGCTCCACAAATGCTGATTCTTAATTCAGCCAGCAATAATTCTTAGTTTGTCTAAATGATGATTTTTAACAACTTTAACATTTTTCTTGTTCTGGCCAAGGAATATTAGACTATTTTGCAGTACACAACATACATTCAGTGCATTTAATGCAAATGCAGAGACCCACAATTAATATTGATTTTTTTTTTACCATAATGATGATCTTTGCTTCACTATTATTAAGGTTGTTCACTGTCTAGGTAGCCAGTAGGAGTTGGTAATGCAAGGACATTAAAAAAATCTGGAATCAAACTATGGAAGAAAGATTTATCCTTGTTATACCAGCTCAGCATAAGTTTGTTGATGTATTTAACATCCCTAAATCTTATAAAGACATTGAAGGCTGGCTGCATGGATAAAATAAACTGATACCACATAACTATGGTATATTTTATTGTATTGCCAAAAAAGATTGTCTTTGCGTGCTGTTCCAGATCTTGGTGCTTTCAGTGGGAAGACCAGAGGTGGGGTTTCTGTGCGTGAAGGCCAAGGTGTGGTACTCATGTGTACCCCTCCTCCTCATTCACCAGGTAAGAGTTCAGACCTTCCGTCATAGCCAGAAGAAAAAATATTTTCGTCTGTTCACCTTTCTATTTACCTTTGATATTGTCATCACCATTATCATGCCATTTCTATGCTAACAAGTGCTGTTGTTATTGCGGTGCCAAGGTGAGAGATTGTTGTCATAATTTATTAGTATTCTGATGGTTAGTTTTTGTACCCTTCCGTTCTCCCATCCATGCTGTCCACATGATGAGTGTGATAAGTTATGGCAACAACAGAGAGCACAGGG
>JAPMOB010003605.1:0-12769 GCA_029875015.1 Lepomis gibbosus | reverse complement strand
CTTGAAATATCTCACTTTGCATGTAATGAGTCTATATAATATATTAGTTTCACCTTTTAAGTTGAATTACTGAAATAAAAGAACTTTTTCTCAAGTTCTTTCATAAAATGATGGCCTCTGTACCTTCATTAAGTAATTTGTTGATGAATGGCTAGTAAATGAATGAATATGAGTCCTAAAAATTATGTAACAACCTGAAAGAAAGCATTTAAGATAATACAAGCTTGAAATTGCCATTAGGCTTACTGTCCTGATTATTATCATTCATCTACAGTAGAATACCTCACATCACCATAAGTAATCACAAATTAACAGGGATTTTTCCCCCTGCAGTGCCCCTGCTTCACTATGATAATGAGCCAATTAGAGATGCCTCAAGAAGACCAAGAGGGACCAACGATGGGGTTCCAGCGATGGTGCTTCAATGATGATGTCATGACCACAGGCACAAAATTTAACAGGTCTTTTTAATTTTTCCTTATTCATTCATTTACTGAAAATGATCAGTAAATGAATTGATAATGAAATCACCTGTTAGTTGCAGTAACAAGCTTTACACTAAACTAATTCAAATCTTTAATCTTTGTCTAAAAGTTAAATTGGTTTTCCTGAAGACAAAACACACACACACACACACACACAGAGAGTCAAATACACACCTGCTTCTGTGGAGCTGCAGAGAATTGGGAAACTCCCAGGAGTAAGTAACTCTACCAGTGGTAATAAAAGCAAGATACTGTTAGAAAACACGAAGCATGCTCAGTCAACTACGACAAACATATCACACTGGTGATACACTGCTATTTGTCGGCAAGCTCCAATAACATGTTAAATACAATATACTGTATTGATATTATCAAAGATGAATTTGCACATGTTGTTGTTTAAACTCAAATATCAATCTCAGCCTCATATACTAAACCAGTTGGAAATGGACACCTATTTCCATGAGAAATGCCTAAAATAACATACTTAAAATGAATCAGTAATAACTCCTCAACCATTAGGCCTAGATGCATTATTCTGGTCTCCTTTGATAGGTCAGAAAAAGAAACTAATAATGAGCAGACGAATCTTATCTGTTTGTGTAGCTCCTACAGGTCAGCCTGTAGACGACGATAAAGACCGTCTGTTCCAAAGCAGTGCTTCTTCTCTCTTTCATTTTGACGAGTGAAACAAAACCTAAGAGCTCAGGGATTGCACGATACCAGTCTGTATACACAGAAAACAGATGTGTTTGGACTGGAAACAACAAAAACTGTTGTAACTGCATATGTATATTGGTGCGTTTGTTGTTATTATAATCTGGCTAATAACTCTGTGAGTTCAGAGCTGGAGCTGAGCTTTCTTTAGAGTGGTCAGACTGCAGTGTAGGGTGGGATGAGAGATTTCTAGGCAATAACTGCAGTAATGTACAGTGATTACAGAGCGATTTATGTATTGATACAAGTTCATTTAGATCCTCGGTGTTTGATGTGGGTTTTGTTTGGATAAAAATGGTTGGTTTGAAGTTCTGAGACTTCTAGCTTCACAGAGGTGTATCATGGATAGGGTGATTCAGTACTAGTGTCAGACATGATTTTCCCATTTGCATTTTGTACAATAATCGCGTGCTACCCCCGGTACAGAGGGCGTCAGTGCTCAAGCATGTCTGATTTTGCGGACAATAGATGAACAGCTCCCGATAGTGCCCATCACTGTACAGAGGAGATGATGAGCCTGCTACGATGCCAGTCTGTACATCAGCACAGCAATACTCTGAGCTAAATGCTAATGTCAGCATGCTAACCAGCTCCCAATGACAAAGCTTTGCTTATGTTTACCATTGTCACCATCTTAGTTTAGGTTATTAGCATGCTAGCATTTTCAAATTAGCACTGAACACAAAGTATGTGTGTCTGTATTTATCTGTAATAGTGTCTTTATTTATTACAGTTTCAAAGTTGCCCAGGACAGGAGCACTTTAAGCACTTCTGAAGAAAAAGTCAGCAAAGATTAAGAGTACGTGGAGGCTGTCAGAGGCAGGGGAGTCTGATAACAGGAAGTAGCATTATCATGAAAAAGAGGGAATGAGAAGAAGGAAGTGAATTCCCTGCCCTGTGTGAGTCACAGCCCGACACACACACAGTCATATACACACACAGGACAGCAAAAGCAGCAGATGGCCAGGGGATTATTCCCCCTCTATCCCTACCCTCCTCTCCCCAGATGGGCCGCTGAAGCTTTACTTGTGTCTCTGTCATTCCGGCACAGTGCGCCTCTGTGTTTGCTGAACTGTCTGTCCTTACCTACTCTCCTTACCTATGGCATCTGGTGGCCTACAAAATGCTTTCAGTTATTACCTTCATGAATCTACACCAGGCGTTTATCTCGCATTGCAAAATAAAAAGTACATAAGCTCCTGTTTTTATGCTAACCTGCACAAATGAAGAAGAGATTGAATCTCTAACTACTGTCCCGACATGACCAGAAGTCCACCTGCATGTATTTATCTCCCATGCAGTATAATTTCTCCTAATGCTATTGCTTCACAGTACAAAACTGCAAATTATTCAATACCATTACTGAATGCATTTATTCCACTGCTAATTGCTATCTAGAAATAGCTTGAGTGTGGGTACTGACTGAGCTGTCAGAGACTGTGTCCTCCCATCCTCGGGTTTTCATTCGGCTCTCATTCACTATCTTCAGAGGACTGCCAGCCACCATGCAGGCTCTGAGGGCCCTCGACACAACAAAGAATAAGGAAGGAGGAAAATAGCGTCTGAAAAGTATTACAACTCTCAAGAAACTAGGATGCAACTCTTCTGGTTTGACTGCTTTTCCCTCAATGAGATAGAAGTCTGTTTTTTTAACCAGTGGGCACATCTGCTATGCCAAAGTTACAAACAGAAAGTCTGGCTTTGGTCAAACACGTTTGCTATTCGTCAGGAGGATAAGGGGATCAAAAACTATCTATCAAAATGTTCAATAAACTTCATATCAGGTTGATTTGCATGACAAAAAAATGTCTCTTGCTTCAGTTAAGTGACTCAAAACGTCAAAGCCCTCTAGTGGGACGTAGTAATTATGATGGAAGCAAAAGAGAAAGTCAGGTGACTTTATTGTAGAGCGACAAAAGGCAGGAAGGGAGGAGGTCAGGGGCCTGTATATTACGAAGCAGGTTTGACATTAGCCAAGTAACCTTAAACCCAAGATTTTCAGTCCTACGACAGTAGTTCACTTCATCGCCATGGTAACCTATGCTAATGGCCAACCTGCTCCGGTGCAGGTTATGTTCCAGATAACAAAACAGTAATTAACACATCTAAACAGGAGACAGGTGCGTCGGAGGGGGACAAAAAAGTCAAACGTAGCCAAAGAAAAACTCACGCACACTGTATAGCTTGCAAATAATGTATTAAACGACGTTTCGGTCCTTGACCTTCTTTGGCTATGTTCCAGATAACAAATCAACTCTATAAAAACACCGCCTACTGACCAATCAGTTCTCCCTTCAGTGTCAACACACCGTCATTGCAGCTGAAGGAAGGCTAAAGGCTAAAATACACCACAATAAAACATCTAAGCAACACATCAATTTAAGGGAATACACAAATGTAATTATAGTCAGATCTACAAGTGCCCCAATGATGGGGCAATGACATTAGGCCTCTTAACTTGAACATTCAAACAGCAATTATTTGCCCGCTGTCCTTCCTGAATTTGGCAGCCATGTTACTTTTAGCCTGGATAAATTGTTCATACAACTTCTTAAGCGGATGATAACACGGAGCAACTTTTAGGACAATAGTACTGGACAATGTTGCCGTCAACGGTAATAAGTAAAGATTACTACTGTAATTCCCTTCCCCCCAACTCTGCCACCCGCCCTGCCCGCTGCTAACTGTTCAAAATAGACTTGCCACCAGCAACATTGCTCAAAAACCCCGTGTATCATCAGCTTTAATCTAAGATTATAGTTTGCTGTAATATAAGTAATTTCTAAAATATGACGCTCTACTGCCAGTAGACTTGTTTATGGTTGAATTTTAATACCTCAATGACAAAATAGGTAATTTGTCAGTGCCCATCAAATAAGCGCTCGGGTAAAGCAACGTGGAAACACTTGAGGCCAACATAGAATCGTGCATTTACATGCATTTGAGTAATCACATTACAGTCGGCTGTCTCCAGTGAGCTGATTTCTCAACTGTCAAGTAAATGAGAAACCTGGTTTATGTATTAACGATTTCCTCCGGTATATTTCCCTTGGAGAATGCAGATTTGTAAGCAATGTTTACAAGTAACTGGATGTGCATGACGAAAGACTACAGACCGGGAAAGTGACAGCAGTTACTACTGCATCTGAAATTAGTAAGCCATGGATCAAAATAAGGTTGGGGGTTGGGGAGAAATCTGATTACTGACCTGCTGCACGCAGACACAGCTTTACAGTAACCTGGTTACTAAAGTGCATGTGAACAAACTGAATGTGATGTCACAGGTCCGACTTAATAATAAATAATACGGAGTGGAGATTCATGACTTGAAAACAGTGTCTGAGAGAGACGCTCCACTTTTCTCCCTTTATTCGTGCAAAACAACAAAAGCAGCGCAAACCATATACACAACAAAACACAGAAGAAACCAGACAATCCCATGTTGTATATCATGATAACAAGAAGGCTCAAAGATATGGCTGATGTGAGAGAGAGACATTAAGCAACTGTGCAAAGTGTTGTACATTTGCATGGTCAAGAAAAAAGTTGTAAAGTTGCATAGACTTTAACAGGTGAAAGAAAGACTTAGCAAATGTTCTCAGAAATGTGTGCTAGTGTGCATTGTTTGGTGATTTTATTTTGAATTATGATTTTGGCTTCCAACAATTATGAAAACAAGATAATCATGATAAAATGATTACCTGCCGTATTGTCCTGTGTTCTAAATCACTCATCTTAGGATGGGTTAAGTGCTGAGAACGAATTTCCTGACTGGGATCAATAAAGGATAACTTAAATCCAGCAAGCCCCTTTCCTTTCCAGATGTCAAGCCAGTGGTGGCTGGATATATAATAAAATGAAAAAAGTTAAATAAATGCATAATTCAATTAAATTTTATTTTCACACACTATTATTTACAGAGACCCAACATTTCCCACTATGAGGAAGAACTTGGTGACAGTAAGAAGGAAAAACTTGGGAGAGGGAGGGTAATGTTGTCTGCATAATGTTTCCAAAGTCAATCATGTTAAACAATCGTGATGTCATAACTGACTAAATTATTCGATTATGATTTCTGCCATTATGGAGCAGGCCTACAAGTGTGACTGCACTTTTGGCGCGTGGGGTTGTGTTTTTGCGTTCCCAAAATGATATATTTGAAAAACCCACTGATGAGGTATTCACGCTTTTGTAAACAGAACTATTCTGATAGCTCTTATTTCAAGAGTTGTGAAGTATACTGCTTCTATTTAGTTCAGCCACAGAAAGTCTCTTTAACCAACCAACCAACATTTTCTCCACCCCGGTGAGAGATATTTGGGGTTCAGTGTTTTGCTCAAGCACACTTTAAAAAGTGGGCAGAAAGAGTTGGGAATTAAATCACCAAAACTACAATTACTGAGAGGCCCAATATACCAACTAATCTACAGCTGCTCGGCCTTGCCTTGTTCACAATATGACAACAAAATGCATAAAACACAAAATCATTCATTGTTGTAGAAAAGGGAACAAGGCTGTTTTTATCGTCTGTCGACTAGCAACTACTGTTCTTACGTCTCAAACCACCTGAGTACACCTTGTGTATTTGACTTCCTATTTAATGATGCAACCTCACAAATTGTATAAGACAATCAGGCTACTTCCCAGTTTGCTAGTGAATGCAAACATCCCGTAGGTTGATAATAATGATGATCATAAATAATAACAACATCTACCAGAGTCAACACTTACACCACAAACAGTTACTTACATGTTTATTTTAAACGCAACCATAAGGAGCCAGTGGCAATTCCCATATCGTATTGTTGAAGGAATACTTTGACATATTGTATTGCTGTATATTTTGGGTTCCATCATCCAGTTCGAGCTCTACATCTAACTGAGCACAGCAAGAACAGTTTGCTATGAAACACTCAAGTGTGTGTAGATTCACAAAAGCTTTTACTGATACAGAAGAACATGAGCCACACTCTCCATCAATCTCTGTGCAAGCTATGAAACAAAATTATTGTCTTTTTTTATATATAATTCCACTTGGCTGAGCCCACTGCAACCCAGCTGTGCTTCACCTCCTCCACCCCTCCGACCTCACCCCTATCTCATCATCCTGTAATAGACGAGTTTGGTAGAGGTGGACTTTCAGCCTCAGGCAGGACTCACACCCACAAGATGAGAAACGGTCAAAAACGATCAGTGAGAAACAATACGCCACAAGCTGAGAGTTAGAGATAGGCAGACAATAGTTCGATGGTTTGAAAATCAATCAGCGTTTCTGTGAAAGAGGAGCAATTTGTAATCTGGAATTGAGCCAAACTGTTAAATAAACTGGTGACAGTGTATGCATCTGTTTTTTTAACCTTTTATTAACAAAGCTTTATCTGTCTGTATACACATGCTAGCTTTCAACAACAACTTGTTTCTTATTGTTTCAGTTACACACCTGCACAGTACAACACAGTCTCCTGCTATAGGCCACCGATCAGCTTCACTTCGAACAGCTGCAGATCAAGTGACTTGCTTAAGGGCACCTCGGCAGTACTTGTGGCAGGAGGGAGCAATATCTCATCCTATTTCACCTCACTTCAATGGCTCTGAGGATTTCATCTCAGTACCTAACAGCAGTCAGCGTACTAGTGGATAGCACATGGAGGTCTATGACTCTCCAAGGATATGCCTCCCCCGACCATTGTTGACCCCTCACCACAGCGTATCCAGACTCTTTCGCCTCTGTCGCATGTGCTCAGTGTGAAGCTGCTCTCATCTGTGAAGAGAACGGGGGGCCAGTGGTGGACCTGCCATTTCTGGTGTTCTCTGGGAAATGCCAATCAAGATGCACGGTACTGGGCTGTGAAGACCAATCCCACTACAGGATGCTGGGGCCCTCATGCTACCCATAGAGTCTGTTCCTGACAGTTTGGTCAGAAACATGCACATCAGTAGGTTACTGGTGGTCATTCTGTGGTGCTCTGGCAGTGCCCCTTCTGTTCCTCCTCGCACAAACAAGCACATATCAGTCTTGCTGCTGGGTTGATGCCCTTCTATAGCCCTGAACAGCTCCCCTCATGTAACACTGCACTGACCGCCTCATGCTACCAGTAATAATAGTAGCAAGGACACTAGCAAAACGCAAAACTAGAGAACAATCAGTCAGGAAGGATAAGGAGAGAACATTTGTCTGTGGCCACCACCTGGAAAATCATCCCTATTCGGGGGGGGTTGTCCTGCTGTCGCCTCTCCAGTGCACCTGTTGTCACTTTCATAAGCTTATGCTTCCTGTTCCTTCCTGTTATACTGGGATGATTAAGTGTTCCCTTCATTTTTTGAGCAGTGTATTTTTACATGTCATTTATATTTCAGAAGATTCTTTTAATCCAATGCGAACTGTAAAAAAATTCAAGCACCTGTGATCCCAAGAAATGTACTTTTGTCAAAATTTCATTGAAAATGTCTCAGTAGAGCTTTACAGATTCCTGCCAGCGTCTAGTTTATGTTGCCCAGCACACATAAAAGGTCCAGAAAACTACGTAAAACTTGTTGTTGCTTAAGCATTTTTCAACCTAGTTTCAAACCCTTGAAAGCTACAATTTGACAATTATTAAGCTTATATTATGAATTCAGTTTCAACCCATTAGACATTTACGGCTAAAAGTCTTCAGTATTGTCATAAAATAAGCAGAAGAATATGATTCTGTTCAGTGTTTCCCCTACCCTTGTTTTTGGGGAGCAGCCCCAAAGAGCTCATACTCTCAGTAAAACCACATCAGCAGATGCAAGACGCAAGCTCGGTGAAGGCTTGTTGGCTGTGTGGGCGGAGTCAGATGTTAGAAAAGTTACATGCGTGAGGGAAGCCTTCACCAACTTATACCGTGTGTTCAGCATATAGAGGCTGTCAAGTAATTACCTGTTTTATATGGGACAATTCACAATACATGTACTGCAACAATGCACTCACTCTGAATTGCTCCCTATAAAAAAGTTTTACAGTATTTTAATATCCTACTGTTGCAGGACATTTGTGAATTTTCCCCATAAATGATTGCACATGCATTATTTCTACATGCATATTTGCATGATGAATCAAATACATAGATATTGATTCAATTTGTAATATTTTCTTATTGAACTGTTAGAATTTTATTCATCATGAAATTTAAAACAGAAGAGAATTCAGAAGAATTCAAGAATTTGGAAAAAATTACAACAGATTTCATTGGGTCTATCCATGGTCGCCCAGTATGTGAATGTAACAAAACTGTAGCAAGCTCCACCAAGAAGTAGTAACTTTAGCGGTAAAAATGTCAAAGAAGAACAGAAAAGGTTTAGGCAAAATATAGTGTGCCACATCTTTGACATACCTCTCTGTGGCATAGTAGTTTTAGGGGGGGGGTCTACAACCCCCCCTGAAAAAAATCCTAGGGGAAAAACTGCTGTTGCGTCAGAGAACAACTGCACAGCTGCCGAGGAAGGAATCTTGTAATCACTATATGCATAATATTCTTTTCTATAACAGCCAAAATCACAGCTCAGCTTTACTTCATGCTCATATATTCACACACGCGACCCTGCTTGGATCACATTTCACTCTTTAATTGTTTACTTGTAAATAACACTTTCTCTCTCTACCCCGACTAATCCTGGATTTTTAAGTTCAAAAATCTCCTAACAACATGTCAGCTGATCTTGACATGGATACTTTCAATGTTACTAAGCAGGTCATTTTACAATTAACATAAAAGAATCTGTAGCATTTTTGTACTGCATTTTCTTATTACTTATTGGCCAACATAATATATCTGCTATAAGAATATCGGCTGATCAGTGTGGCTGATTTATGGCATTAACTCTTGTTCTAGGTTGCATGTAGTTCACTCCTATTATGATGGATTTTCTTTTCTAAAACAAATTCTCCAAGAAACATGTTCCAACAATATCATATATTTAACAATTAAAAGGCAAACAACAATCTACAGTAAAGACATGAATTTTCTAACCCTTCCAATTGCAACCAAATAGACACTCCAAATAGCCCTTCATATAAAACAAACACAAAATTCTTAGGCCTTGGTATAGCTGTGATCAGTGTCTGTGTAACTGTGCCAGTGTGTCACTTTTGGTACAGTTTAGTTATTTGGTCTGTTTCCCCACTATCCACTTGTAACACAGTTGGAGGTAAATCTTAAACTGTAATTGTTACTAGCGACACGGGGTTTACCTCACACGTTACTGAGTATCTTAAGAGAAGCAGCTCCTTAAAGTTGATTAATTTTATGCATCTTCACTGATTAATAACAGGATCCCTGTTTTCATTAACTACGTGTTAGTGGTGGAATGAGGCAGACTGCATCAACATACATTATACTCCCCGTAATTTTTTCTGCCTGTTTGAGGTTGTATCTTTACATTCACCCCTGTGATTAGATATATATTTCCAACTTTACCGAACTGGTTTTTGCTATGAACAAAAATCTTACAAATACAAGCAGAGCAGGTCAAGGGCTAGGCTTTACTTTTTGTTGCCATTTCTCCGTTTCTATATTAATTTCATTATTTTTTTAAACAGAACAACCTGCAGCTATAAAGTAAGATCTTACCTCTGACACACAGCAGGGACATCGCAGCGGGATTTTGTGCAACAGTTCCTCCAAAGCCTTTGTGAGCCTTTAGTGAGTTTGCAGCCCAGTTGCCTGTTGCACAGCAGTCATTTAGACTACTCCTAAATGTCGTTTACTTTCCGTGTCATCCCACCCTGTCATAAACAAAATGTACAGGTGTAGACAGGTGGACAATCCAGGGGGGTCCCGAGGGTTTAAGGAATGACTGTCACTGGCAGAGACCGACTAACTACCGGCTGAAATCCTGTAGAGCTGGGCGGCTCTTATGCTGCATTTAAGGACTGCAGTGAGAGTAGGAATTTGGAAAACTCAGCGCATACGTGCATGGTATGGTACAAAAAATTAAATCGCATATGTAATGAATTTAGCTTACTTACGAACTCCTATGATTAAGAGAACCTGTTGTTTCTCCAAGGAAAGGTAGACATCTTTTCAAACCCTAATATTTTGAAATTTTTGTTTCAATTATGACAGAGATGTTCTGTTAAACTCAGGCCTAAGACCACTATCCCTAAGTACAAATTATTTTTAGAATCTAGTGTGGCCTCCAGCTGCATAAAGTACTGCAGTGCATCTCCTCCTCATCAACTGCACCAGATTTGCCAGTTCTTGCCGTGAGATGTTATCTCACTCTTCCACTAAGGCACATGCAAGTTCCCGGACATTTCTGAGGGGAATGGCCCTAGCCCTCAAGGGTACCACAGCATTAGTCACCACCCCTAGTGAGTCAAAACCGCGTCAGTCAAAAGCACTTTTTGCCTGTCCTGTCTGGTCCAGCGAAGGTGGGATTGTGCCCATAGGTAGCCAGTGATGTCCATTATGGACCTGCCTCACAACAGGCCTACAAGCCCTCAGTCTAGCCTCTCTCAACCTATTGCAGACTGTCTGAACACTGATGGAGGGATTGTGCACTTCTAGTGTAACTCACATGATATGCCACTGCAAGGACGATCAGCAGCCTTCCCTGTCTTACTGTAGTGCTGGCTTAGGTGTCTCACAATACAGACATTGCAATTGCGCTTACATGCCACAAGAAAATAAAAGTTTTGAGAAACTGCAGTTCAAATAATGTGGGTGAAAATGGCAAACGCAGAGGAACTAACTTTGAACTAACCCTTTAGTCTATGCCCTATGTTCTACTTGGGGTTGTAGCCAAATATTCCTTTGCTTCCACGAGGGATGGGTCTCACTTACTAAAAGTCAAAATCACAATGCCATGAGAATTAAGCATCAACTTAGAAATTAACTACAAGAAAACATATGCCATTATGTAAACCCACCCCACTGAATCCTCCAAGTACACTTGCCAAAATCGCTGTTATGGCTGGTAGCTGGGCATCTGGGGCTGAAGTTTGAGCTGATAGTGATGCTGCTGGGACATGGATTACAGCTTGGGCTGGTTACAGGACTGCTGGGGCTTGTGCTTGTTGCGATACTGCAGGGGCCGAGGGTTGTGGCCAGTAGCGAGACTTCTGCCAAATTAGGTTGGTAGCTGGGAGACCAGGGGTGGTACATAGGTGTCATTTACACTGGGGACGTGTCCCCACCACATTTTGAAATGGACGATTTTGTCCCCATTACTTTTTGAAAGAATTTTTAAAAAATGTTACAGCAAGAAATGAAAGGTTTATTTGCACAATAAGGAAACACCCAATGCAATTTAAATACAGAAGAAACAAATGTGCGTTGTGCCTTATATTCTGTTGTAGTGAATTGTCACCTGCCAGCTGATTTTTCCCCCTTTATATAAATAAACTGTACAATATAAATTGGAGAGGAACTTCTCTAGAATGTAGGATATTAACTGTTTAATACTCCAATTTTCTGTGGGAGGACCCCATGAACCCCCACTCACATGTTTCAGCATTTCATATTTCTTCAAAATACGGTTAAAAATCTTTTTGTCTGGTTCTCGTACATCATCACGTCTCATCACCCAAGTGTATCATCAAACCCCTAAACTGAGCCCTTATGTCCATATCACTTTTCAACACAAAGTGACACCAATGGGCTGGTAGTTCATGTCCCAAATGCCAGACTCAAATCCATGATAGGAAGCTAATGATAACCAACTAAATCATAAACTCATCAGTACTCTCCTTTGAAAAATTAAGATGTCAATTTATGTTTCACAACCACAGGGTGAATGACTTCACCATACTTTGTAGTCTTACATTTAGCGCTTGCCTGAAGCTGTCTAAATAAGCAATAGCCATGACAGCATCACACTAACAAAGAAAACCCTGATACGATCTCAGTCAGTTAGGCATTGTAAATGCATAATGTTGAGCAAAGAAAGAACTACTTTAAAGTTACCAGAGAATAAATCCTATGGCTTCCGCCAGAGATAAAATGGAAACTGAAATGCAGCTATGATTTCCACTAACCCAAGACAACCAAAAAGTATGTCTTCTTTCCACAGTGGTGGTGCAGTCATAGGAAACCAGGAGTATCGTTGTTTCAGCAGCCAATCACAGTTCTCTTTTCCTAAAAGGTGGATTGGAAACAGGTGTAAGTGACAGGGCATGGTTCATTATAAAACATGTTCAGAAATGGCTTCAATTTAAATTTTGTCAGCTTCTCATTTTTGTTTATCTAAAGTGCATCATTATTAATGATGCCAGTAACTGCAATTGTATTGTATGACTGTAAGCATTAAATACCATGGAAGTGCATCTCAAGATTAAGCAATCTAGGGCTCTTCCCACTGTATATTCTGTAGGTTAGTCATATGAGTGTTTCCTGTCCCCATTTGGGTAGGTTTGGTTTACTTGGTTAATACCTTACATGAGCTCCAAGTATGAAGAGGTAAGATTGCACAAGACTGGATAATGGAATAACTTTTAGCATACCTGGCTGTATATGAAATGACAGATGGCATAAACACCATCTGCCTCACAAAATCACTACATTACATTTATTATTTGGAAATACGATTCGATGACATCTATATAT
>JAPMOB010003556.1:0-15126 GCA_029875015.1 Lepomis gibbosus | reverse complement strand
GAACCTTCCAGGTTCTCTATCCTGCGGGACAGCCCACTGGGACCTCCTCCTCCACCACCTCCTCCTCCTCTCCCAGCTTCTTTCACCCCCACCAGCCCGTCAAACCTCCCCCCTCCGCTACCCAAGATGGCTCCAGTGCCCTCCCCAGCCATGCGCTCTCTGCCTCCTTCGTATCCCTGCAACGCTCCCACCCGACGGCCACCTGCTGTGCCCAGAAATGCAGGTAGATGGACACCAAGATGAGGAAATGTCTTTTTTCTTACCAATGACTTTTCAGTTAATGACAGAGTGCTGCTGTGAGGTGGAACAAAAAAGCACCTACTGTCATATTTCTTTGGAGTGGGCAGTGGTTGCATGAGGTGTAGATAGGGCTCAGGAGGGCAGCCTAAAACAGGGCAGGTGAGAGAAGTGAACTTGTGACCGTAAGGTTGTAGGTTCAATCCCGCAGGCCAGAGAATAAATCTGCTTAGGGAAAGTGAAAGCGGCGCTTGCCCCTCCCTCATTACCACCCCTGAGGTGTCCTTCACCAAGGCCCTTAATCCCAACTGCTCTAGCAAAACTGCTCAGTAGCCAGCAGATCAGGCTGTGTTGGATTGGGCAGCTTCCAGGTGTGAATGTGTAACTGTGTGAATGTGATCAGGGCGTTCCTGAAAAAGATTGCATTGCTCTCAGGTCCCGTCTGAATAAATAAAGGTGACAGTACTTCCCACACTAAATGTAAGAGGTTGGAAGATGATTACACACATGGTTACACAAAATTATATACATTTTTTCTGGCTTTTATCTAATATTTGCTTCATTTTGTAAGATACTGTTTTCTGTTTGTATCATGTCTGTAAAAATTCAATAAGTAAATTCAGAAAAGATCATCACCATGTTTGTGGGGGAGGGGGTATGTGAGAGTGTGTTTCAGTTGTCATAGAAGTTGTAGATTGTTGATGTTGTATTGCTAACCTTAACCCGTCTGACTCCTCTGCTCTTGTCGACCATGGTAACAGGTGTGGGTCGGCTGGCCCCTCCTCCAGCTCCTCCGGCACGTTCCCCTAGTACTGAGCTGTCCAGCCGCATTCCTCCCCCTCCACCACCGCCTCCCCTGCCTCCATCAAGTGTCAGAAATGGACACCTGCACAGCCTCGGTGAGATGATGTGTATCTTACAATGTTGAATATATTTAATGTTATTAGTGGATTTTCTTATCTGGAGTGACTTGAAACAAAAAAGAAGCAGAACAATAAGCTACATTTACTTTTATTACATTTTATTTCTTAATAGTTCTTACCCCTTTTCTTATCTTTTAAAAAAAATATTTTCACAGTTCTGTTTTAGTGACTTGCAGCAATTTTATTTTGTCGGATGTATTTCTTTATCTCTACTTTTATTTTATGGTATTTATATTGTTTCTTGTTATAAGTGTCATTTTATTTAGAATAGGGGAGCTGTAATTAACTATAACTGTATAGATGAAAAATTTGAACTGTACGAAAGAAGAGTTCATTTAGAGGTGAGAAGGTGACATGAGTTTATTTTTGAAGAGGCAGATTTGGGCTAGAACTTGAGTAACATTGTTTGTTAAAAAGAAGAGAAAATGGCAGCTTTGAATTGCATTATTACGGTACATCTACTACCGGCAGATGATTTTGAATCCAAGTTCCAGTTCCACCCTGTTGAAGACTTACCCCCTCCCGATGAATTCAAGCCTTACCCTCGGATCTACCCCAGCAAAGAAAACAGAGGTAGCAGCACAGAGCACTTGCTTTTTCCCATCTGTAACCATAACATCAATATCATCTATTGAATTGACCCCGCCCCCACACTCACAATGCTTTCCTTTATCTTACAGTGAACCCCAAACCACCTGGGATAAGGACACACCTTAGATGAGTCACCATGTATTTGTGTGTGTGTGTGTGTGTGTTTGTGTGAGTTGCATACAGGGTCCCGCCTTATACTGACTATGTGACCTTTGACCCTTTTCAGTGTGGAATGTTTTGAATGTGTGTGAGGAGGAGGGCTCTCCCTACTCGTGCTCGTACACACATACCCTCCATGGACAGTGTCTTCCAGTTGCTATATTTAACGTGAATTATATCACAGTCTGTAAGCATTTCAGTATCTACATACAAAATAGTATTTTGGTTTCACCTCTGAGACTTTTGTCACAATCTGTCCCTTTATGCAGTACAGCACTTTAATTTCAAATCTAAAGTTAACGCAGACACGTGTCAGCAAAGCTTTGTTAAAGACAGACATATGCACACTGTAGTCCAGCAATAACTAAATCTTGAGTACATGCTCCAACAGTGTTCTCCCTACGCCCACAAAAATGTTGTAGCAAGACAATCCTCTCATGTCATGTGTTTTCCTTTGTTTTGGGAATTCAATGACCCGCAGTATATTGCCTCCGTTAGCAGGAGACTATGGCTATGGAAACCTCATCTTAAACTCAATGTGGAAAAAACTACCACTGCAGAATGTGCTAAGCTTGGTTGTTCACAAATATATGTACATATTGTGGTGCTCTTGTGTTTAAGTAATTGTTTTTATAAGTAAAAAATGAATCTATAAACATGTAGAAGAACCATTTTAGAATTATAGGAGTGCGTCTGTTTTAAGTTACACTGTTACTGTCTGTTAATAATAATGAATGAGGTGTACTGTTTCCTTTCTCCCAGTGTATAAACTGACACTAACACCTGTGAAGACAGTGCCACCTGCTGGTTCAACATGTAAAGTATTACAAGGTGTGACCACCAAATAAACCACAGTATTTTGTTTAAAAAGTCAACAGTCACTTTATTGATCACATTGAGACTAATATTAAAACCGGCTTCTCAACAGAACACAGACAATCATTTGTTAATTGAGTGTATTCTTGATGTATTTGCATAAAAGAAGAACATCAAAGCTACAGAAACAGGAGAGTCTAGATTTAAGAATTGTGAGCGCAATATCTCAGTACAGCCTCCAGCACATTGTTAAAAATAACAGGTACAGTAACTTTCCCCTTTTTCACTCTGCATTGTATATCTTGCAGAGAGAGTTAGGCATTATTATACAAATGTGAATATCTAAAATGTAGGAAAGCCAATTTTAAACACCATGTAAGGATTTCTGTTGTTTCATGTGCATTCGAGAAATCAGAATGAAGCTGCATTTAATGTTGCAGGCTCAAAAATAAATCCTGTCAGCATGGATATTGCAGCAGATGCACATGCAATGCACCTGTCTCTCAGTTATTTTGACTTGCCAAACAGGTGTCTCTAATAACAACAATGGCTGGATTGCATCTGGGTGTGCCAGTGCCACTGAGTGTTGTGTATGCTGGCTTACTGAGAGCACTTACAGAGCTTTTTTTCTTGCGATGTCAAAGCCATGAAAAATGTCATTGATGCCATATAAAAATACCCATTTTACAGCTTAACAGAAAATGAAAAATACCTATGTTCACATTATCTTAAACACACCATGTAGTCAATATGATAAGACTATGACATGACAGTTTGGTTACACATTTTAAACACTCACTGCAGACTACAGTTACCATACAGGTAAATCTTACCATACAGTACAAGTTCTGTTTTTCTTTCCAAATGGACCTACAAAATAGTGATGTGTCGTTCGCAAATGACTTGTCTGTATTAGCCGGTTCTTTTAAGTGAACAATAGGAGCCAGCTCCCACCTGAGGGCCAGCTTCCATCTGAGAGCCAATTTCGCACCCACTCTCTTCCCCAGCCCGTAGAAAAAGAAATGCACAATTGACAAATTAAATCTTTTAACTGAGCAGAAATATTTCATATTAGCCATATCATATCAATTAAACTGAAATTTAGTTTATTGTAACAAGTTTTTGTATACATGTGTAATTATTTAATAACCATACTATTTCATTAGTAGGGTCTTTTTGTAACAAACTTGGATAGTTAGAACTTGACTTCTCTCACTGCTTAACCATCAATATGGTAGACTATTTGAATGTATTGTACATGAAGAATATTATATATTTAATTCTTGCAACAAATACGAATATAACTTAAGCTGTGACAGGGCTTTTTGGTGGATTTTCTTTTACCACAAATATTCTGTGACAGACAACTGCACACAAGGAAATGATAGAGACTTTGGAATATTTTTATATGCAGAATGACAATGAATCATTTTACCCTGGACTAATTTTCTTAAATGCAAATGTGCCACTGGAGGTTTTGGAGGTTCTTTTACAAATAATCAGATTAAAAACCCCATTGGCTCAAATCCACCACACAAATCTTCACACAGGAAGATGTCACATGTCACACACCACACAACCACAATGCTATCTGTAAAACTGAAATACTTTCAGGTAACCTGAGAGAGTCTGCAATAATAGTATTTCCACCATGAACTTATAAAAAGACTGGAAGACTACATGAGTGAGTGTGTCGTGGCCCAGAAAGAGACTTTAAAGTTCATCATGTTTGTAAGTGAACTCTCTGGAGGAAATGAAGCCGTCTTTGTTTTCATCCTCTTTGACGAAGATATCCTCCACCATGTTCTCATGTAGAGTGTCGTTGGGAGGGTAGCCGTGACGCTCAAATTCTTTCCTCAGGTATTCCCTCACCTGGTAGACGGGGTCAGAATAAGACAGAATGAGGAAAAGTCTGACTGAATTGACAATGTATATATAATAAAATATAATGAAAAGAGAAGATAGACAAATAAAACAATTTCCATTTTCATCTTTTCAATTAAGGATAAATCCAAATCCAGACAATGTTACTTGACAAGTTATTGTATGCACAATGTGTTCAACTTCACAAATAATCCAAATATTCCACAAAACAGAGGATATTCTTTTGTCAAACACGTAATTTCAATGTTTAATTTCAAGTTACTTGAATCCTTGGCTACACACAAAGTGCCAACGTCTTTTTTGTCCACATACAATTTACAAACACTGTGATAATAGTGTATGTAGGCTAATATTAAAAAGCACACATGCACAACTTGCTCTTGTAAATCATATTTTCTAATTTCTTGACACCTAATATATCTTGCAACTTGATTGTTGTAAACTGATTTTTGAGTATTCTGACTGGCCTTGATGGTCTATTTCAACTCTAACTACATAATTGCAATTATGAGAAGGGGGACCCATATATCATCATATATATTTCTGCCTTTTTTCATACTGAGACACTATCGTCACTGAACTTTGTTAAATTTTTCCAGTAGGTAGAGACCTTTAAAGAATTATTCCCTTAGAAAAAAGGTTGGCTAACACAAGCAACGCAATACTTCACCTCATGCTTGGAGAGCTTCCAGTCATCATTGAGGTCCATCTCCTGGAAGGACTCGTGTGACCTCGGCCCATTTCTGATCTCAAGCACCTCGATGACGAAGGTCAGTGTGCTCTCAGGTGGGATCTTACCTGAGCGTGGACATCATCACAGGATAAGAGGTCAACTAAAAAAAAGATTGGTTGTCACAGTTTCTGTAAGCATGCTCTATTGTATGTAGAAAACAGTTGGTTTGGATGGTGCGTCAGAAATGAAATGAAATGATTTCAGAGTTAAATCTTGAGTAAATAAGTTGAAAACATGTTGTATGTGTTATAAGAAGTAAACTTGGGTTGCATTATTAGTCATATTAAGTGATTCAGATTGCTGTTGTCGTGGCAAAGCTTAGTTAGGCACAGAAGAGATGTTATTGGTTTGTGCTTACCAGTACAAAGCAAAGTTCACATGCTCCATGATGAGAAAAAGTGGACTAATAATCCTGAATGAAACCTTCATTCAGTTTGGGAGTCCTAGAAAGCCATTCAGAACAAGACAGATATGCATAATATAAATACATGCATAATGTACGTAATAATACTATACAATGTCTAACACCTCAAGAGAGTGCCATGTATCTGTATAGCAGCATGCAGTGAAGCTTGCATGTATATGGATACATACAGTACCTCTCCCTTCCTTTCCATAGGCCAGGGCTGGAGGTATGACAAGTTTCCTCTTCTCTCCAGCGCACATATCCTGCAGGCCTTTATCCCAGCCTTTGATCACTTCTCTGATTCCCAGTGTAAACCACACTGCCTGCTTGTCACCATGGATTCGACTGGTGGACAGACACCGACATAAAAGTGGAGATGTTACAGGTCTAAAAGGGGAAGGCCTGTGAGAAGGTCTGGCAGACCCTCTATTAGAGACAATAACATGTAATTACAGTGGAAATCAGAGTTAACACTGCTTTGCTTCTGGGCTAAGTCTGGCTATAATTTCAAAACACTGCAATACAATTAACATGTAATTATTATTTTTAATCATTTTAACTTCACAGTGCCAAACATTGTTTAAAACTAAATGTTATCCGTGCTCAAATACGCACCTTATGTATCATCAGCCACTTCTTTTTGTGAGTATTATTATTATTATTATTATTATTATTATAGGTCATTGAGTACTGAGATTAATTGCAGTCCAAAAAAGTGAGAATAATTCTTACTGAAGATTTTCTCACATTACTGATGGCAAATCTAAGAAATGAAAGGGTTGGTTCACCCACATAACAAAAACATTTTCTCACTGCAATCACAAAAAAACAATCCATTTCCTCACATGCCCCTTCTGTCTGCCCCATCCCATGCTGAGGTTTAGATCTGCTGCCAGTGTTTTGTTTGCTGTGCTTAAAGAGCACCATAAAGATTTAAAGAGATTTTGATTCTTCCATTTTCTGTGTTACATTTCAGTTTGCTTGTTTCACCTTGTTGTAACAGAATCCCATTCACCTCTATTGTAACAACTTGGAGGCAGAAGTTTCAGAGATGAATATCTCAAAACTTCAGCACATTAAACCAAAGCTATCTACAAGGTTAGATGTCACTAGAGGTAAGGGAGAAATTTTGTATTCTTGTAAATTGGGTGAACTGACTCTTTAATCCCTTTCAACTGTTTGATCACGTGACACAATATACAGAGGCGTAGACTGTATAAAAGGCACTTACATGAAAATCAAAATAAAATGCTAATATTTTAGTGCGATTGTTTATAACACTTTTCGAATTTAAGCTGTTTATAAAACTGAAAAAAGAGTGAATACAGCAAATTGCTTCTATTAAATGTAGCCTATTGAAACGATATCTTCCGTTATCACCAACGTTACAGGAACCAACAGAATGCTTCTTAGCAACTCCTTACTTGACGCTCATATCACGACGCTCAGGCTGTCAGGCCGCCGGGTCGGCCATGAAACATACCTGGAGTGAAACATGGTCCCATTCTCAAAGTATCCGTCATGATGCACCAGCAGAATGTCTCCATACTTTGATTTTCGGTGACACAGAAAAGGTCTGTGCAGAACTTCTATGTTCACCTCAGCTTCAGGCAGCTTTCCCCCGCTGACAGAAGCCAGCAGGGAGGAGCACAGCCCGCTCAGCAAAGTCAGCAGCATGCTGCCACAGTCAGTCTTCTCCAGACACAGCAGAATAAACAGATTGCTATGATGGTTTGATAAATGTAGAGAACCAGCAGCAAGGCGTGCAGCTGGCCCGGTCCTCTACGTGGCAGTTTCATCATACGTGTTGTTGCGGGAAGTCCTCTTCTGATTGGCTGCTTTTCCTAAAAAAATCCCGCCCCCTCTCATAGAGATCCTGGCGTCAATTTAAGGGAAGTCTAAAGTGTAGGCCTAATCTTTATTAATATGCAGTGTTTAAGGGAATTTACAGTCATGCAGGCAGATTCTCCACTAATCACATTTTACTGAATTCATTTTTATGTAACTGAGAAATTTCTTCATGCTGCTGCGATAATCAAAGGTATTTTTCTAGCTGTTGTTGCAGTATGACATTCATTTTCCTCCTGTCGGGTATTCTGGACATTCACTTCAAGACTTCAAGACAAGCCACACTTTGGCTCATACATTTACAGCACTGGTTAAAGCAGTCTGCTGTGTGCTCGTATACATTTACATGCATTATCACAGCATTGCACCTCATAAATACATGTTATACATTGCACAGGAATAAAGACATTTACACACCCCTGATTTGCATACTACAGTACATATAGTATCAATAATATCATTGCCTTTTTTTTTTACAAAAGAGGTTCAGAACATAGCTTATTTCTGCATCAACAGTCACCAAGTCATAGGCTACACATTCTAACTATTTTCATATGATACAACCAATAAATCATTAAAATGTTCCTCATAATCACCAGTGTCCATAACAGTGCTACAGCCGTTGGACTGAGAGTAACAGAGAACTGCTCCCTGAGGCCAATAAAATAATTAAACCCCCAGGATAGACAGTCAATTCAAAGCTGACCTTTCATGGCTCAGAGCAAGCACAAGAGCTTTCCTTTAGTACCCCCTCTCTCTCTCAGTCCATCAGTTAATTTTTAAGGGGTGAGACTTCAACAGAATCGGAAGTGTAATTCCTGTGTTCAGAAGCGAAGAGAAACCGCAAAGTTTCAATCTGGCAATTTTTTCACCTTCCATTTCAGGTGAAATACTTGCAACCAGTGGAATCAATGAAGCAAGAGTCGGTGCATCTAAGCTGTCCAAAGGACCTGCAGAATAAACGGAACAAGCACAAGCGGTTAAACTAAGTGTATAATTATATTTACACTCAGAACCTACCAATCGCATGCAGCAAAACTCCACATTTCTACAATTTCCTCTATATTAAAGGAATATTTAGGGAAATATGCTTATTTGCTTTCTCACAGATGAGAAGATCAATACCACTCTCATGTCTGTACATAAAGTATAGAGTTAGAGCTATGAGTCGATTAAGTTAGCTTAACTTGAAACAGGCAGAAACAGTTAACCTGTAATGTCTGCCAACCAGAACTAACAAATACAAAGAGTTACATGCAGGAACTTTTTCATAGCCCGGAGCAGTTACAGGAAGTGACAGGTAATTTAGCTTTTTTGTACAGATTAAACAAACAAGATATAACGTGTATATATGTGAGCTATAGAGGAGCTGCTAGTCGTTTGTTTAACTTTTCAACAGAGCCAGGCTAGCTGTTTCCACCTGCATCAGTCCTTATGCTAAGCTACACTAAGTGCCTCGCACGAAGCATACAGACAGGAGAGTGGTATCAGTCTTCAGTCAAGAAAGCAAGACGTATGTTGAACTGTCCCTTTAAGCATGTATAAAACAGGCAGTTGTGTGATTCTGAACATCTAAACATTATACAGGTGCCAGGACAATGCACCATCATCACTGGATGTTACAGAGACACCACAGTAAAGGTTCAGTAGTTCATACAAGTGGCCGTTACAATCCCCAGTTGGGTGCAGTATAAATGTGCTGCTGATTAACTGCAGTTTGCTATCAGCATAAAAGATTTCTATGAAATGTGGGCCTATAGTAGCAAGGCGTACCCAGATTAATTTACACAAATTGTATGTTTGTGTATGCACTTTGAATGCTGCCAATGAACATACCCAGGAAGATAGGATTTGCAGGTCTGATAACCAAAGTCCTTTCCATCACACTCCTCCATCCCTTCATGTCGGTAGCCATCGCCACAGTAGGCCCACTTACAGTCTGAAGTGTTGAAGAGAAGGAGATCAGGACAAAGTAGCATTGGCAGAGATAGGAGGGAGCGAGGGAGGGAGGGAAGAGAGAAGACGTTACTAATTGCTTTGGCACTCTTGTGTGTTTCGTAATGCCAATACAGCATTTTCCAGCTAATTTAATTGAACAGACAAGTAGAGAAAAGTGAGACGGTGGCAAGAAAAGGGAAGATGAGATTAATGAAAGATCAAGGAAAGGTTTCACAGTGCTTGCTGCTTTTATCCTCTGCCATGTGGGTTCAGACTCTGCGATGCACTGTAGTTATGCTCTGCAGGGCATTTCATACAGAGCCAGGCACAAAAAGCAGCTGGTGGTGCTTGTGCAGCAAAAAGCCAAACCTGCATTGTATTTTTTAGACTAACATTGACAGTTTTTTCATCAATTCTTTGTATACTGGTACACTATATAGGAGGTATCATGTTTATCCGTGAATAGGGTGTTTTTAAAACTAATTTACAATTTAATACATTATTAGAAACACTGTCTGTATCATTCTTTACCCACCCTATTTTTCTTTACCTCTATATTACTAGGCATGTGTTCAGCTCAGCAAGAGATGCATGTAACTCACTGAGGCAAGCATCAGTGACAATCTGGTTTCCATCGTCACACTCTTCTCCGTGTTGGGCCTGCACCTTTCCGTCCCCACACACACCAACTCTGTCCGGGACTTTCTCTGTGGACTGGAATGGCTGGAAGGGCTAGACAAGTTGTAAGAAAACAAACAGCATCTTAAAATTTCAGGCAATGAGAACACATGCACAGTGAGTTTGGCTTTAGGGGTTTGCAGGAAAGATGAAATTAAGTTTTAGGTAATCTGGTACATATAGTAGATGTTTAAAAACTGTTTTCAACTGAATGTAGCCCAGTTTGACTCAATGTTCAACTTTCCCATCTGATGGTCCTCCTCAGCAGATGGAATTTGCTCAGTTGTCATATATGACCATATATTTGACCAGATGTTTTGACAACAACCAAGCAACTCCATCCACCAAATCCATCTACTGAGGAAAACTGGGAAAAAGCTCCTGAAAAATTGAAGTAAGTGGACCTTGAGTTGAGATTTTTGAATTTTTGTCAAACTGCTGTTTCTGAGGTCAAAAAAATAAACTTTCAAAGTTGCTTAGTTTGAGCCTAGATGCATAGTTGTGAGCTGGAGGATGGCGGGAGACTGCCAGGGATGCGTTCAAGCTTTGTTACGTGACTAATGTAACATTATCAATTACGTGCTCATTGGCTACTGTTTGATAAACTACAGCATCAAGCACTGGCTCTTGACTGACAAGAGTTACAGCTGAGCATTGCAGTTACATAACACTCTTATGTTCATTACCTGTATGGGCTTCCATCCATCTTTATCTTTGAAGTAGAGCCCCCTCTGATCCTTCCTGAATGCTATCGCGTTGTCTAAATGTAGTCGAGCCATCTCCTCCTCACTGTTCACCACAAATATCTACACACATGTACAGGGGAGAGTGAAATCTGATGAGTAATAATTGATTCTGCATAAACATATATTTAGTTTGGGTGGTAATATTGTAAGGAAGCAGTTTTAGAGAGGGGTCTTACTGCAGGGACTTTATTAGTGCCTCCCCGTTGTGTGTAGCTTCCAAAAAGATTGGAATCACAGTCGCAGCGACCTGGTGGACCTGGAAGACCCTTCTCTCCCTTTTCTCCCACTAGATAGAGACCTGCACAAAAACAGAAGAAATGTTGGTAACACATACGTACCTACACTGTACTTCCATATTGAACATTATAAACTTGTTATTTGAGGCTGATTTTGTGTAAGTGTGTGAGTTACTGTACCTGTGGCAGGTGGACCAGGTGGGCCTGGATGGCCGTTTGGACCTGCGGGTCCTGGGGGGCCCATGGCTCCTGAGGCTCCAGTCTGGCCCTTCATACCCTGTGCAAACCAGGCCAGATCCCAGTATTAGACAACACACACACACACACACACACACTGAAGGTGACCTACATGGCACTGCCACTTGTGCATAGCTGTCATAATCCAGTCCATAGGGGGAAAAATGTGTGTGCTTGTGTTACATAAATGTGTAGACTGGGAAGATCTAAGATGCCAAAGACACCGCAGCCCCTACGGAAGTCTATACTTAGAGCTGGAAGTAAAACTCGAGTGACTGAATTAGCTGGTGAGCGTGTCAGTGCACCACACAGGGTTACGTGATGCTGTCAAGTGTTTGTGCAATATCTTATGCCAACATGCATCTGACACACAGTAATCGGGCATGTTACTAGTCAAACATAAAAATACTATATACAGAGGGAACCAAACACCCTGTGCACTTGTATATCATTCTTTCTTGTCTTTACCGACCTGCTTGCCTCTCTTCCCAGGCCGTCCAGTAGGTCCTCTCTTTCCCGAGACTCCCGGTTCTCCCTTTGGTCCCAACACACCCTGTGAAAGGAGTTGAGAAATAGACCGTTTAAATCGTATAGTTTCCTGTACTCATTAATGAATCATTCCTACCTTCTGCCCAAGCATCCCAGGCAAACCAATGGAACCCTAAATAAAGACAAAATGAGAACTCGATGTGAGAAAAGTCATTATCCCAGCAGAGCAGGCACTAAAATGTTTAATGTTAATTAAAGCTGTCTCCGAGGTTAAGGGCTCAAGACAGCTTGAAGCTGAAAGTCTCAAGTCATGAACCACTTTGGATTCTAACCAATAACTGAGCAAACTGTTGTAGAGTTTTTCACTCCCTGATCACATTTTTAAGTCCATTATAACACAGCATGAGGTGAAGTGCTCATAGTGAAATTCAAGTATAAATGTGCTATGAAGAGTTACACAACACATTATTTTAAAAAACAATTTATCAGCAATAAAAGAAAATTACATTTCTCCACCAACCTTATCGCCTTTTGGTCCCGCTGCTCCACGGTCACCACGAGACCCCTTTTACAAAAACAAAACAGCGAGAAACATCAAATGAAGGCTTTAATAGTGTTGTAGTGATAAATGTGCACCGTGAGAAGTGATTCTGAACTTACCTTCTCTCCTTTGTAACCAGGCAAACCCTGAAAAGATACATGAGGAACATAACGGCAGCTAAGACAAAATACTTCTCTTTCTTTTTCTTTGCTAACATATATATAAATATGTGTATGCTGTAAAGATGTGACAAGCCTTTATCCCTGGTGGTCCCCTCAATCCTGGTAATCCCATGAGTCCTGGATCCCCTTTTTCACCCTAAAACATAAATATACATGACATACGTGACAGTTCATTCTATATTTATGATGTGGCATATGCATATGTGTAAAACCTCAAGACTTCTTAAAAGTGCCACGCAACACCAGTAGTTCAAATTGTGTGTGTTCCTGGACGTTCAATGACACTTACCTTGGGTCCCTCTGGACCAGGCCATCCTGGTTGTCCTTGTTTCCCAGGGAGGCCTGGCGCCCCTGTACGACCCTGCAGAAATTCAAACATCAGTAGCAGCACTTACTGAAACAGTTCATCTTCCGTTAATCTTACACTTAGAAATAAAACAAATAAGTGTATTTCCCAAAATGTCAAGGTATTCCTTTAAATTTTGACTGATTTCTATTTTTGTACTGCTATATCGACTGATGATCTGCAACTTCATTCATGTTCATCAAGAAAACACTGCCATGTTTCCTCTAAAAGGAGCTACTGACTTTCATTGAAACTAACCAGGTTAAATAAGGGTGAGATGCCAATCAACTGACCTCCTAGGATTTCCTAATCAGACATGACAGAGTACAGTACAAAATGTGTCAAAGCTTTAACAATGCCCCTGTGATTTGCTAATTAGTGGACAGGAATTAAGGCTTGGGTGCCAAATTACACCATAGCCTCACATCTCTGTGACACCTGGATGAGTCTCCAAGATCTGCTGCCATGCTAGCACCGTCCTCTCATTTAGCCGCCTGTCATTAAAACAGCAGCCTGTAGAGGCACTATGCACCTGCTGCGGTGTGGAGTGATTGATCATGGAGAGCAAAAGCACTTAGGGAGATTAAAGTGCACTGGAGCGCCTGGATCAGCAGGACTGGAGTCCAGTACACAGGATAATGGAGCCAGGCCAAGGACATGAAGAGAGAGAGAGAGGGAAGACGCAGAGGAAAACGAAAGAAGAGGGGAATGATAGAGAGATGAAGAGCAGGAGGATGGCAGGAGACATCCAGGGGTGCGTTCAAGCATACTATGTGGTTATAGAGTGGCTACTGAGACTAATGTAGCATGACCCATTTAGCAGCTGCAGAGGATATTCTGAGCATATCAATAGACAAATCACATCACGGAGATTGAGGATGCATAGAGGGCACAGCGGCGGCAAAGAGAGAGAGAAAGATATCCAGATCTCATTATTTCAAGGACATGCGAGATGGACCAGAGAGATATGAGCAGGAGAACATGACATGTGGGGGGTTGGGTGTATCACCTTTGACCCTGGACGTCCAATTTCTCCCTGGAGGAGGACAAATGAGGGGAGAGGAGATATGGCGCTCATTAGAGCAGAGAGAAACACAAGGACACACGCACAAATACTTCTACAGCTAAATATATTAGAGACATATTTCAGGACCTATAAAAACTAAAAAACATAAACACACACCTTCTCGCCTTTTGGTCCTCTTATGCCGGGTAATCCACTTCGACCCTGAAAAATGACACCAAATTTATACTCATCTCTCATACTGCTAAAACAGCATACGTCTGTGAGAAATCTATACTATAAAAGGTAATTTACAATAATTTCTAAGCTTGTTTAACAATATTTCTATCCACTGTCTTAAATGGCTTAAAATGCTAATTTAACTGTCGAATAGATGTAAGCCTACTATGATATAATCAGACTATAACACTTCTGTGAGGTTTCCAACACTGTCTAATATTTTGAAAAAAGGCCTTACCTCTGGGCCCCGGGGTCCTTGAGGTCCTGGAGATCCAGGTGAACACCCAGGTATCATAGGTTTTTGTTTTTCCTGTTCCTCTCCTCCAGAAACACTTGGCTCTAAGGTGCTTTTACCATCCTTCAGTCAAACATACACAAAATTCAAGAGAATAGGGTTTCAATTAGTGGCCCACTGTGTGTGTGTGTGTGTGTGTGTGTGTGTTTGTGAACACCTACGTAGGTGCTTCGCTTCAACAGCTGAGGTGGCGGGGGGAAGAGGGGTGGCGGAGGCGGTGACATGAGACAACAGGGGTCAAACAAGAATGGCTCATTCAGCAACCTGAGAGCTGAGGGGAAGACAGACAACAGATCACCGAAAGGCTGTCATGATCAATGACAGCACACGCATTCTTTCTGTTCTGTTGTAACGGTCGGTCTGACGTTACACCCAAGCAACTTACCTGAGAGGCCTGAGAGGATGCTGTCCATGTGAGAGTGACGGGACAGGGCCCATGCAGGACACAGAAGAATGTGGAAGGACACTGCAATTTTTACCAGGTCCATCCTGCCGGGCTACTTTTCCTAAAATACACAACACACACACACACACACACACACACACACACACACACACACACACACAAACACACACACACACACACACACACACACAC
>JAPMOB010003504.1:0-16458 GCA_029875015.1 Lepomis gibbosus | reverse complement strand
TGTGTGTGTGTGTGTGTGTGTGTGTGTGTGTGTGTGTGTGTGTGTGTGTGTGTGTGTGTGTGTGTGTGTGTGTGGACAACTAAACGAATGTCTGTGTGCCTCATTAAATGGCCTGTCTGTCCACTATAGACAGATTCTAATGTAGCTGAACCAAGTCCCGACTTTCTAAAGTTACCAGTGCATTGCCCTCCATCAGCCGCCCCAGCATCTTTGTCTGCCTGTGCTACTGGGCCTATCTTTGATTAATAAACCAAAATCAGTACTTCCTTGTTTTTAAATTAATTTATTACTGGACAAATAGAAGACATCTAGTACACTCTAGGTGTTAATTCACATGCAGCAGCCTTCTGTGATTTGTTTTGCTGTTTACCTTGATTAGATAACCTAACTCTGCTGCCCCCCGGGTGGAGTGACTTTGTGTTGTTGAAGATGAATGCTGTGCATTCCAGTTCACTGCCTTGCCTTCTACTTTTTGCTTTCCTAAGTATTTGGTTTTAGCAAGTGTAAAGTCCTCCTTCCTGTAAGTGATGCATCACCCAAAACCTTACATGTTAAGTATCAAACAGTCACTCCTGCAGACTGTAGGGCTGATGATGATTTTCATTATCCAGTAATCTCCCAAAGGAAATCTATTGGTTGTTTGGCTGGAAAAAACGAGCAAACATATTTAATTTATATTGATGCAAGACAGAGAAAAAAACACTCATATCTCAACAAATATTGGATTGATTGATGTGATATTCTGGTGGCCAGAGGATGACTTTGTTGATACCTGACTTTTCCTGTAGCGCCACCATGAGGTCGACATTTGTTGTTTTTAGTGAAAAATCTCCACAACCTTGAGATTGATTTCCTTGGACATTTGACACAGACATTCATGTTCCCCTCACGATGCCTTGTAATCAGGTCTGAATTTAACTTCTTATACAATTTTGTCAAATATCTGCAAAACCACTCAAATTCCCATCAGCCTCAGCTTGTGTTTAGTGCTAATTCGCAAATTTTAGCACTCTAAAGTAACATTGTGAACATGGTAAACATTATATCTGCTTAGCAATAGCATGTAAGCGTTGTCATTCCACTCACAGAGCTGCTAGCATGGTCTAGTCTTAATTGATTAATCGACTGATTGTTCAAGTTGTAGCACTGTGGACTGTCGCCCTTCCTGAAACTCTGCAACAGGTGGTGTTTGTAGTCATGTTTTGCCCACATGGATAGACAAGAGTAGAAGTATATTTGGGTGTAAAAGTGGTAAGACAAGTTTCTTTTATTCCTTTTTTCCAAAGTAAAACGAATCGCTGTTGGCCCAGAGCCATTGTTCTCTGTGAACTACAGACTCCTTACAGCCACCTCTCCCACCTCCAAGCAGTGTTTAATACTCGAGAAAGATATTTATTGTTTAAATTTTGCGTGAATTGTCACTTAAAAAGTTGGCTTTCAAATATTTATTTGCCTGAAATCCATGACATGATGCCGAGTTGCACTTAAAGTCTCGTCATTAGATTTTTTTTTTTTAAGCCGGTGCAAATGGAAGGATATTTATAAAAATGGCCTCACGCCTTCCTGCTCTTACTTAATTCATACATGTTACATACACCAGCTGAGTTCATGTCATTTCTCACAAAGAAATTAAAAAACAGTAAGAGATCCGCTATTCTGTATATACGGCTGCATGTTTATACAGACGATCATTTTTTGAAGAGGAAAGTGTAACCGGTCTCCAGCATTTCTTGTCTATTGGAGACTTACCTCAGTTTTACTCAGGATGTACTCTTCACTTGCATGGCGAGGTTAAAAATATGAGATTGTATGAAATCAGACACAGACTGGGCCCTTGTTTTTAAATAAGTGTGCTGTGTAAATCAATATATTGCAATAAAAAATTACTTTAAAAGGGTGATAAAATGGCCAGTAATATTCTGATAATTGCTTGCATATTCATAATTGTGGATTGACTATCACTGAACTGCAGCAAGAATCATAATCAAATCTGAACCTGCTTCTTTCAAATGTCTTTTTCTACAAACTCTTTGACTTTGTGTTGCTTCAGTGGGAGCTGCAAAGAGGTTTCCACTGTGTTGAATGTGTCTGTTGCGTCTCATGTTTAAGCCAGTTAAGCCTTTTGTATGTGTGTGTTGTGTAGGAGTGTAAATAGAAGGGATCGGGCCTTTACGTCTTAATCTGTGCGCAGGGCGGAGTCTGGCTGTGGGTCTGGGATCCTTCCTGACTTCCTGGAGCCTTTTTTTTTAATCTGTTGAAGCTTCCTGCAACATGCCTTGCTTTTCTCTCTGCTCACTTTTTTATTTCTCACTGGACCAGTGCATGTACATTTCTAAATACATTCATGTACAAAGCAACATGAGATTATTCCTTAAAAAGAATCGGACTGAGTGGCACCTGCAGAATCTTTTGCGGTTATTTTCTGACTTGCTTAAAGAAAAGAAAGGTGTTAGGCTGCAATGCATTGTGAGCTGTGTGATGTACTGTGATGGCTTTAAGCTGTGCTTCATAATCAACCTGGTTTGTGGTAGAAACACTGAGAATGAAATTAAAATGTCCATAAACATCTCTAACAATAGCATTTAAATAAGGTTATTGAAAAAGTAGGAAGAGATGTTTGTATATTTTGTACGATTTACAGATGGTTGGCTATTTGCTGTAATTTTAAGATGCACTCTGGTTTCACCTTCAGTCGCATGTTGAGTAGTTTGAGTTTTGTATATTTATTGTATTAACTGAATAAATAAATAATTCTTCTTCTGTATGTCTTTTATGGTTTGTGTTTGTATTTGTGCTGTACGTGGTGTGAAGATGAACCCTTGCTTGCACCAGCAGCTGAAAACCAGATGAGGTCAGTAGCTACCAAAGAACATGAGACTTCAGTGTAAAATATATTGCAGTTTTATGCTACTTTGTTCAGGTCAGCAGTCTGTTCTCATATCTAGAATCCAGTAGACTGAAAATGGATCAATAATAGCCATGCACAGACAGCATCTAATGGTTCTTGTGTCCCTGGAAGTTTGGTACGAGGTGAAGACATAAGACAAGCATGAGGTTTCAGCTCCATTCCCATGAACAATTAATTCAGTCATGCAAGGCTTAAAAACATTTCCTTTATTTTGCTTTATAGCTAACGTTGTACAATATCATGTACATAAATATCCTTGTCACACCCAATACTAAGCAGACTGTATGTATAAATGTGTTGTGTTGCACTGAATGAAGACAAACTGCAAATACAGCAGCAGAACAGTCGAAGATGAAAACAGGCTTTGTTACTGGCTGCTGTCATGATTTAAAAGAGGGGGTTAACCTGCTTCTACGCTCGCACATAAACACTAATACGGTAACCATGAAAACTCCAAAGTAATAACAGTGGTAGTGGTATTGCTGCTATTACTACTATTTTGAAATCATTTTAAAGTGAGAAAAGTGTATTATATTAATGCTAGCACGGTATTCTGTCATGTTTGAAACCAGTTTATTTTGTATTGGGATCTGGTTGAAATCATCTTACTAAACATATAACTAACCAATCCTCACCCATAACTCCCAATAACCTACAAATATACATTATAATTATTGAAGAACTTTATTTTTTCTTTTATTCTTTACTTGACTTGTCTTCTATGTCTTATTCACCTCCTGCAAAGACAGCATACACTTACAGTATGTTTTCTTTACTCACCTTTTCTGTTTAATGGATCACTTTTAAAATAAAATTAAAAAAGAGACGGGGTCATCTTACCGCACCCTTAGATCTTTTCACTTTTCATTTTAAGACTTTAATGACTCTATAAAATAACTTATGAGTGGTACTTTTTGCAGTACTTTTCATTGCAGCAGTGGCAATAACAGACCTGTTAAAGAAGCAGTATAAAATACATACACTCACACATAATTTTAAGACAATTGCAGGCCAAGTGCTGAGTCCTTTGGCCTCTGCTCAAACAAACCTGTGTGAAATAAAGCTGGAAAAAAAGAGGAAACTGGTAGCAGACCAAATTCAGTGCCAACAGGAAGAGGAACAGTGGAGGAATAACAGACTCAAGGGCTTGTTTTCTTTAATGCCTTCTCATACAGTTCAGGAGTGTGTGAAAACAGCAGCAGCCTGCTGTTAGCTGTCTTCCCAAGCTGTGACATGGCCTTCCTCCGGTTGTCAGCTGCTCTGCTCACAGCTGCCACTGGATTAATTTAGTTGAGATCCTATTTGACATACGTGATTTCTTGTCTGCAGCGGGTAGAAACTTAGCTTGGCTATTAGAGGAAATGAGAGTGGGTTGAGGGAAGTGTATGATTGTGGTTGCCAAGTGGCCCATGTATAAATATACATGATCAAACCAATAATGACTTCCAGTGTACTCTGACTTACAGACATGAACAGGACAGCTGACAGTTGACACAATCCAACGCACGGCTTAAACACAAGCTGACTTCTGAACACGAATAACTTATTCCAATGGGAAAGAAAGTATCTAATTGTAAAAACAGTTATTGTATATTTATATTTGGAATTTTATTCCTGATTCGTTACAGAATGTTGTCAGTGTGGGGCTAATTTTAACAACTGTGTAAATGATTTGCCTTATAAAACAAAGCATTTTTCATTAACTCATGTGTTTTGAAAAAAAACTGCAGCTGTCAGATAAATGCAGCAAAAATAAAAAATGTATTGGAGTGGAAGCATAAATGGACATAAAAATGTAAAAATGCTCAAACACATGTACTTCAAATTTGTACTTAAGCACAGTACTTGAGTAAATGTACATTCCACTGTTAGCTTATCACCATGAGAAAATACCAGGTGTAAAGGGAAACAAAACAAAGAAGCCCTTCCTCTCTTCACTCTCTTTCTACAATAAGGAAAATGAAAAGCAAAGCTAAAAGCCACTGGCTCTAAAACAGGCCCTACATTTCTGCTGCACTCTTCAAATTGCACGATTTGTCATGTGCCTAATCTGGAAGTCATCAAGCGCTGTGTTTGGTTTTGAGTGCGCTGGTGGAGGAAGGGAGCCACAGCGTTTTGTGCCAGAGGTTTTTCTGTAGTCCACATGGAGAGAGGAACATCTGGGGTGGGACTCGTCGTTTTGTGATCACAAACACACACAGGTAGCTGGGGGAAAAGAGAGCGAAGAGAGGCTAGAGGTGGGGAATGTTTGGTTGTTCACCCTACTGCTATAATCGATATTTCTTTAATGTGACAGTGTGAAAGGGGTCGTACCAATAAAGTCACAAGATGTATCATCTGAATCTGCAGCTCCTCTCAGCTTTATAGAGTTTTATAGTGACTTTCAGATCATTGTTTATCTGTTCAACCCACAACTTTGGTGAACTTGTTTTCTGCCACAGCTGTTTTCAGAGAAAAGGCTAAAAAAAAACACTGTACACAACCTGCTCAGCAGTAAACAGCAGGCAGACACAGTTAAGAAACTAGCTGGTGAACATAGTGGAGCATTTAGCAGCTAAGGAGCCAGATATGTTACTCAGGAGTTTGTGGAGAACAAACACAGATCTTAAAGAGAGTGAACAGTGGACTCACGTTTGAATGATCATGTTGCTCCATGACTCCATAATGCTAGATGTGTAAATCAAATAAACTACTTGCAAACAAGTTTGCCATGTCAGCTCATGTCATGGTATGTCAGTGTTGTTTCAGCTGAAAACAAGAGGACAACAATCTGGTTTAAAATAAGAGCAGTGGTGAAAGAAGAACTCAGATCCTTTGCTTAAGAAAATGTACCAATAAAATGATGTAGAAATGCTGAATTACAAGTAAAAGTGCATTCAAAAGCCTAATTAAAGGTTCAGTGTGTAAGTTTTAGTGGCATCTAGTAGTGGGGGTGCAAAGTGCAAACAGTGGGTAATGGTGCATTCATGTGCTCCTCGGATGGTCCCACTTCCAAAGTTGTGAAGTTGTTCTTCCGACTTGTTTTTTCATGTGCTCTTAAGTTGGAATGTAGAATCAACATGGATGCTACTCCAAAGATGTTTTGGATTAGCATTATCAGAGCATATACACAACATGCAGACATCAAGTTCACTCTACATGGACAGCAACCGTTATAACCATATTACAAAAAGCATGTTTGCAAGGTATGTATATGGAGTATATCAAAGTAGTAGAATCAAAGTTCTGTATACCTCTTTATGTCCCATGTACACTTTTTTGTCTTTTTCCAATAAAGATTTAAGGAGGAAAAAATAGGTTCTGATTATTCCGGCACCCAGAGGAAGGTACATACTTGTGCTAAATAAATAATATGCATTTTTGTCCTCCTAAATATTAAACCCTGAACTTTTAAGAAAAATGTATGATGAAAAAGTGATTAAAGTGTAAGTAGTAATATTAATAATTCTGCAAAAAAAAATGGCCCGTGAGATTGAGAAATGTAATGATATTATAAGATTCTAA
Organism: Lepomis gibbosus; assembly: GCA_029875015.1. NCBI lineage: Eukaryota > Metazoa > Chordata > Actinopteri > Centrarchiformes > Centrarchidae > Lepomis > Lepomis gibbosus. Next base: position 10,046 of record JAPMOB010003504.1, on the reverse strand, counting down.
GAAAAACTAAAGTTTTGCTTCATATATTTTTACATGTGCTGCTACTGGTCACACCATTGTCACTAAATTATTCTTTAATTACTCTTTGATAGTTTCTATTTTTACTACTATTTTTATTTTAGTTTTATAAGGACCTCTTATTATTTACTTTTTAACTTTTTTTATCTGTACTTGGTGCTGTACATCTGACACGTGACAAGTAGATACTGCTTTTTTTAGGGGGACGGGTGGAGAAGCACCCTTTTAAATTTTAACAATGTGTGGTATTTCATAAGGTTATCAAATGCGTCTTTATGTAAATCATAATTTGTAGAGTAACTGTTGCATAGTTTGGAAATAAATGTAGTGAAGTAAAAAGTACAATATTTACCTCTGAAATGTGATGAAAAATACTTGAGTAAATGAACTTGAGGCACACACAGAGACACACATGCAGAGTTCAGTTCTGCATCAGTGGAAAAACTGATCACCCGCTGGCTGGAAAACATACCCACCCCCACCTCAAGGGCCAAACCAAGGTCTGAGCACCAAGCTGGCTGCTCCACTTGCTGCATCTCCTCCCTCCTTCCCCACAGCGAGGCTCCCACTAGATAAAAAAACTAAAACCAAACCTCTTTTTTTTCTCCCTTCTCTTTATTCGTTTGGCAGAAACAAATGGGAATAGATAGGGCACTATCTACGACTCGACAGCCTCCCTGAAACCAGACATTACTAATAACAGCAATACTTCATTTAAGTCTCCTCATCATTCAGTTCATGTCTTTGTGCGCAGATTACAGGATGTCTGCTGAATGAGGACCAGACGTGGACCCTTCACAGGTCGTCTTTCAGCTTAGGCTAGGATTTAGCTCACTTCATGTCAGGATTTTACAAAACAGAGGACAAACAAAATGCACCACGCCTGTCCTCGTGCAGTCTGCGCCAATAATCATTTCCATCGATACATTTCAAGGGTCTGCAAACACATAAATCATTCAAATAACAGTACATTCTGTAAGCTTTAAAGGACATCCACTCTGATTCTGTGAGTAGTTTATTCTGACTGAGTAGTGGTTCCCTTGTTGAGTTAACACTCACACGTGGCAAACAGTTAACATTTCCAGGTTTGCTGGTCGTGGTCTGGTGACAAAAAACACCAGTGTTTTTAAGGCAAGAGTGACATCATCAGCCCAACCTGGATAAAGCTGACCATCATTCAAAACTATGTACAAAATATATATAATCACACTTATTTACAGAACTCATGGCGACAGACGAATTCTCTCTTAGCGCCCACGTGTTTAACATGAATACAATAACAAACACAGCACCTCTAGTGGCAGAAAGACAAAGACACACACTGAGAAAAAACTTGGCACTCTTAGATTTCTCCCACAAAAAAACAAAACAGAGACAAAAAAGGGTCAGTTTTAGTGGTAAACAATGCAGGGGCCTCCATTTCACAGGCCAGCCTTATGAGAAAAGGCAGAAGGGCAGGTGTGGATTGTCTCTCCCTGCTTCTTCTTCTTCTTCTTCTTCTCATTTCCACACAGGACAAAAGTATCTGGGCCTCAGAGGAGACAGATGAGGCTTTTCCCCTCCTCGATCTCCTCCTGAACCTTGTCGCTGGAGGTGGCGATCTCGGCCTGAGCGGAGAAGACAGCGCAGATGAAAGTGAGCACGGTGCAGCCCATGGCGGTGTAGAAGGCCCAGCCCATGGAGCAGAGTCCGGCCCGGTACGGAGCTGCGTCGTGACCGCAGTACAGCTGGACCTTGTCTGAACCCCAGCCAGCAGGGTACAACATCAGACCCAGGATTAGAAACAGACCTGCAAGAAGGGAAACAGAGAGAAGGAACATTAACAACAATATACATAGCAGCCGTAGAGAACGTTGTGGTTATTACACCCCAAAATATGAGTTTCAAAAGACCTTGGAAATAGTCGTTGGACAAAGAAATCTTTACTCTTTTATTGTCGAACATACTGTTGATTTTAAAGATAACATGGGGGGACCACTGGTTTATAGGGGTGCTCTCTAAACGTGTGTGTTTAAAGTCCACTCTCGTGTTATCAGTTGAATCCCTGCACTCTGATCTATGAAATCAATTTTAGTTTCCTAAATCTTTATTATTATTCTTTCGATCGCGTTCAGAAAGGTTTGCTGACAAAGGATCACGGTTAGCTGCCACCCCGTGGATCTTTTGTCAGCTTGGTCCTCCCTCTTACTGTACAAATTCCAATTTTACATCGTTCGTTTCCAAGTTATGCACTTCTTCTGGTTATAAGGCAACAAATCAAAGTTTTCTAACAAGAAATTACTGCTGGGATTAGGCAGCTTTACTGTACAACACGTTCACATCCAGACTGTAAAGGTCTGACAGAAGCTGTACATTGTTATTTTTTCCCAAAGCCTGTGTCATAACTGATTTCAGGCTAGTGTTTTAATGCTCATTAACCTCCGCATTAACCCAGACTACCTGGAACGGGCCACTGCCCACAGTGATCAACCCAAACATTTAAACATATAAATCAGCCACCACATTCGCCCGTAAATTTCCATTTACTATTTACAAAGTTCAGTAGGAGTAATCCTCTGGAAACTGTTAATATTCATTCCGCATTTTATAGCAGTCTTGCCAGTTATTTAAGGGAGATTTTGCTCTGAACCAAAGTGTCTGTGTGAACCGACTAAAATCCCCATCTTCAGGCAAAATCCCACAACTCTGTTAATGATGACTGCAGCGGATTATCTCTGTGACCGCCACCATTCTCTGGTGCGAAAACATTTCCTGCCAAAGTGCCATCACGGCATTCAAAGCATCCCATCAGAAATAAAAAATGTTGCACCAGGCAGAAATGATTTCCTGATGACCTAAGATAATCACAGCGAGACCTCCAGTGTGGCAACAGCCGTGGCAGGAAAGAGAAACCTAAACCTGAGCCTTTGACACACATGCCTGTCAAGTCAGTGCACAACAGAGAGTAGAGAACAACAGGAAAAGGTAGCTGAAGGCCTTTCCCGCCTGCCCCAGTCACTCGCTGACCCTCCCACGTCCTGCGTCTCGCGGGAAGCATGGGGTAACTTCCTGTCTTATTGTGACCCACTTCTACTGCCGTGCTGACTTGGCCTTAACACTTATTCTGACACAGTCTTCTTACAGATGCAGCTGAATGTATATTATCTACCATGTCATGAGATTTCCATCCTTATGTGCCCTGCGCTTCCTCCAGTGGTAGTGGATCAGTCAGCTGGCCGGACGAGGGTCCTTCCACCAATCACAGCTCAGGAGGAAACATTTACAATAATACAATAACAGATAATAAATGAAGCACAAGAACGACAAATTGAATTATCTTAATGTCTTAATGTTTTCAACAGACCAGCTTTGTTTTAACGAGCAGGTATCTCTGCTTTGCTTCATAAAAACAAGTGTGGAGGTGAAACTGTCTTACCCTCCTTTCCTTCTCTCTCTTTTTGTTTCCTCTCTTTCTCAGTGTCTCGCTCTTAAAGCGCCCAATATCGTATTAAACAAGGAAATGAAAACTAGGTCATAAATTCTTTCCACATGTTGCTGCACTGCCCTGACGTCCAGACCGGCTCCAGTGATGGATTGAAGGTATGGTTTTAATTCCCAACCCTACCCCTCCCTAAGACCCCCCCATCCCGCCACACACTCACACACACACACACACAAGCTGGACCTTCTAACCTAATATCCCACTGCGCTCCACCCGTCCAGGCTCGCTATTCCCTCAGCGCTGGCTCTTGTCTCTCTTAACTTCTAAACTGTCAATTCTCCACCATCAATCCATTTGTGATAGCTGCCTCCCTGCCACCAATCCGAACCCTCCTCTGTAACCTCTGCTCCCACAGCCTCCACCCTGTAATACACAACACAGCAAGTCTGCACTCTGCTCCAAGAAATCTGGCCATCCTTCTCCTTTCCAGGAAAAAAGAAGAGTTGGGTCCTCCCCCGTCGGGATCCACATGAGGAGAAAATAAGGAGAAGAGATAACGAGAGGGCAAAATGAAAGGCTGGCAATCTGTCAGTTATTGTCTCTGTTAATCGATAATCGTTTGGTCTGTAAAACAGTGACCATATCTTGATTTGTCAGATCAAACCCTAAAGACTGTTGAGATGTTAAATGTTAAGACAAGGACAAGCAGCAAATATTCACATGTAAAAAGCTGGAGACGTAAAATGTTTGGCATTTTTGCATGCTTTCTTTTCTGTAAAAAAAACTAATTTTAAAAAGATTAATTAACTAATCAACACATCTCTAATTTAACTTAAATGTTCCTCTTGATTTGACTTGATTTGAAAAGAGACAATTTCTTTAGCTTTGTTGCTCCTTTGAGGGTACACCACTGAGGTAAACTATCAGGTTCACCTAGCTAAAACTACAGCTGTCTAATCTATTAACTTCTTGCTGAAACTGTTTAATTAGAGAGGCGTTGATTCCTCTTCATGGTCATAACAGAGGCTTTAATTTGTGGTGCTGTTGAATAGTATTATACTAGCAGGTGGTTCAGATATTTTGTGCACCCTACAAAAATTTCTGGAACAACAGCATTGGTTTATGCTAGCAACACCTTTCACATTACACGTAGTTATCTTCTCCTTTAAGCTTTAATGCAGGAAAAAGACTCCTAAACATCAGACTTCCTAACAAGTAGAGCACATGATGGACAGTACCTATGGCATGTCCCCAACAGTAGGCCAACACTGACACCATGTAAAGTACCTGGTATACCGTATCTTTGTTCCTTCATGATAATTGCATTTGTTGTTTATAGAAATTATCCTACGGTTCTCCATTAAAAGCAGTAAGGATTTATTGGTAGCAAAATGCGACCCATTGTAAAATTACAGATTTATGAATGTGACTACATTTCTACATTTGGTTAGTGTCATTTTGAAACAGTCACACCTCCAGTAGCAACTATAAAATCATGGGAATTCCATGTCTTACCAATCAGAGCCAGTCAGTGCTTTACTCTTTTAAAATATCTTATGTCAGAATCATCATCGCACAGTAATGATGCTTAACTTCCTTTCAAGACATTGTTTTGTTTCCCTCACTACCAACCTGGGGCTGAGTCATGGTCAGTGATTAAACCTGTGATGAAGTCTCTGACTCACGGCTGGATGGAAAGTTTATGGAAGGTAATAAAAGCACTCGACACCGAACGCACAAGAATTGGAGACAGTTTTACTGCCGAGTTTGTTTGCCGTTGCCGTTTGTAATCCTTTTCTGCTAAAGGTCAACATGAGTGAGGAAAGCTTTTCAATAAATGTACAGAGTATTCACTTACAGGTAGTCCAACTGGTGTACAAGAAGCTTTTGGGTCTGCAGGAATGTGCACCCGACTGACCCTCAACAGCAGACTGTCTGTTTTAGCCATTCCATTACGTAAAGTAAAGGGAATGGATTTACGTTCAGCTGAAATCTTAAAACCACCTGAGCTTAAACTGACCGTCAGTTCAATGGCATCTGAGACACTAGCCATCAGAAAGTGTGTCACAGAGGACAAAAGAGTCTAAACTCTGAAGTACAAGTGACATCAGTGTGTGTAGATTAGGTTAATGGGTTTGGAGCTACTCATGTGCAATGACGTGACAATCTCTGGCAACGGCATCACAATCTTCCCATCTGAGGGCAATCACTTCCCCAAACATCTGCTGTCTGGCTCCAGTTTTCTTATTACCGGAGGGTCGGCATGAATAGTGGAAATAGTGATTAGCAGAGTCAAGTCAGTGTGTTAGTGCCGGTGCTGGATATCAGTGAGAGTGATATCATTCACAGACCTCATGAAAAGACAGCAGTCAAGCTGAGAACTCCCATGCAAGCTCGCTAATTGATTGGAAAAAGACAAAGAAGCATCAGCAGAAACACTGTTAGATGTCAGACAAGCAGTATGCTGGGACTTATCTCTTCCTGCAGCTGAAATGAGTAAGGGGTTATCAGCCTTTAGCTTAACGGGCACGAAGGAAACCCTCCCGCCTCCTCAGCTGTTTGAAGATCCTCTCGCCTCCTTTCCTCTTCCGTATCTCTCCACAATGAAGAGACTTTCATTACCTTAGCCATGTGCCCCAGAGTCCCGGGTCTTTATATAGATTGCAAATAGAAGGCTTTCAGGTTATGTAACACTACCTCTGGTAGCCATGTTGGTGTGGCTATGAGCAGATTCCATTTCATAAAAACTTTACAATTGACCGTTCGCCAAAACCCCTTCACCCAAACATTGATAGCTTAGCAATCATAATTAGGCACGACAGGCCTGTCGAGTTTCTCCACGTCCCAGGACTCCAAGTTAGAACTACAGTCGGTGTAATTTTTTTATTGCATTTTCAAAACTGAAAACACAGGAATGTTCTGATGTAAGCTGCAAACATTAGCTTGCCCGGCTAACTAGGTTTAAAACCTAGAGTACTAAATGAATGTTTTTTACAAGGCCAAAGAGCTAATCCTTACATAAATACTTTATTACAGATTACAATACAAAAAGGCAGGTCAGGACTGGAACATTTACTGAGTGGGAGCCAAGATGCTATCAGAGTTTAAGCTAACGTTAGCGGCTCTGTCCTGGTCTTTATGTGGTTTGGGTATGTTTACACTAAACTCAAGCTTAATTCGATAAACTAGCCTACCCAGCATAGCATTATGTTTTCCAAACTCAACAGTTAGTCCCCATCCTCAAAGCCTTTGCTCTTATATAAATATATAAAAGTAGCATTCATCATGGAAAAAGGTTATATGATGATATAACATCTCAACATGACATAATACTAAGGCTCACTAGCTACCCTGCAATTCAAAATTCAACATTTTGCTCCTTTGTTTCCATGTTAGTTTTTGCCTGGGGCATGAACCTTAGCCTCAATCTTTCATTATAAAATTACATAATATTAAAAACTGTATGTAGTGCAATTTCAGATCCTTTAACACAGTTCTTCTTTCAAAATGAGTCACGGGAAACAAGAAAGTCAGCGCAGAAACAGAATTTCCAGCAAACTACAGCTGATAAAATCTGCAAGCAACCGATGGTCATCAGCTAAAAAAAGCCTGCTGTTGTTTGTCTGTGTGAAATCTGGAAAATTGGTGGAGACAGTTTACTGGTAAGTATAAAATAACCAACAAGCAACGTTTGTGTTAATTACTCAAACAAATTAAACTTCAACGTAACAGAATATAGCCTCTCAGGTCAGCTAAGTTTACAGCCTGGCATGTCCTTCACCACACACCCACCTTTTTCTGTTTGGGCCTGCACCAAATAAACAACTGTGGGGGAGGACAGCCATAATCACCAGAGAGCGGAGAACTACAGCATGTGAAAATAGAGGAGGTTCAGCAAGCGTGATCTCATGGCCTCCTCCCTTCCATAATTCACCACACTGAGTCAAAGCGGCCTGAGATCTGGTCGTCAAACACACAACCATAGACACAGAATACACACCCTTCATACACAAATAGATACGCATGCGTGTTCAAGTCGGGTTTTTTTTTAGGCCAATCAAGTGTCAGAAAAGGTCCAGCTGAAGGTAAATATTTGGGTGGCAGTGACAGCTCTGAGGGTGGAAACAAACCGCCATGTGTTTTAAACTTCTGACTGGTTGAGTAAAAGTTCACAGAAGGCTCCACGAGAATCAAACACATAATTCCAGCAGTGGGAGTTGTGGTGCTCGTAATGAATGTGTTCAGCTCAAACTTTTCATTTACCTTGATGAACGGTGGACGCCACAGGAACGGAGAGGAACAATAAAGGTTAGATGGACTGAGTTAGCTTAGATCACTACATGGGGCTATCTCAAAAGCAGTAAATACACTGACAGTTAAGTATTACAGTTAAGTATTAAAGTAGTTTGTAATTAATATTATTAATACTGTTTTTGACTCTGGCTTGGAGGTTTGTACTGACACTGTGATTGTAGGCACACCCATAGGAGACAACTTCGGAAATGTGTTTAGAGACATTGCAATAATCATTTAAATATGGGAATAACAGTTCACACTATTAGACAGTCTCTGATGGAGGATATTCATAGAGCTGAATTCTGTTGTACACCCAGAAAGTTACAGAAATAACTGGTTAAAAAATAAAAAAGAGAGCTAGAGAGAGAAGTGCAAACCCTGCCGACTTTCTCCCCTTCACACACCTGGCAGAAAAGTTACAGAAAGGTGTGGAATGGAGGGGTTTTCTGAAGCTGTCTGGCCATCCTACGAGCAGTTCCGATGAAGTATACTGACTTTTTCTTCGTCTGTTTGAGTCTTTGAATCTGTCTGAGTCTGTTTGATACTTCTGTACATGAAGAAGAGCCAATTTGGGCTCGAAACATACTTTTTCTATAGGAACAAAACAGACTTTTTAAAGGGAGTATAAGAGACAATTACCGCTCTTGGCATAAAAAGAAACAAATCTTTGGTTCCTGAGATGCTACCCAGAAGCACAGACAGGTTTTTGACTAAGCACATACGCACACACACACATATGGACATACGCACACACCCTACCATCCTAGTACAATGCCACACATGTACTAGGAAGTTTGGAGAAACAATGGAGATGGATAGAATTAAATTGAATCCAATGGTTTTAAGCGAAAGTAAGATGTTCATTAATCAAACAAGGTGAAAAGTGTTTCAATTATTCAACCCCGGGACAGCACCCCAGGGGCTTAAAGCTTGGGCTTAGCATCTACAGGGAGGGTAAGGCAGTAATTACCCTTTGGATCAGTGATAAGCACCAAAAAATGCAAATATAAATCTCACCAGCGATCCCTTGCAGCAGTCCACACACGTTGAAGATGCTCTTCTTCATGATGCTTTGGAAGCACATGGTGAAGACCGAGATGAAGGCCACGGCACACAGTAGCAGTATCCCTGCCGCCAGGAAGATAGAAGTAGCCTGCCAGAACCCGCTGGCAATCTCCCCAAAGTGTATGGCATATGGTCCGCACAGTACCCCACGATGCAGGTGGGGCAGTTTTATACAGCGACCATAGATGCCTAAAGTGGGCCTGTAAGCCTCTCCGGCTGTGGTGGTCCCGTGGGAGCCGAAGACAGCATCGGAGGTGCGGGGAAATCCCACCAACCAGTCAGTGCTCATGAAGGCGATGAGCTCTCCGAACGCAGCCACAATACTAAGCAGAGTCCAGAGCATGGAGCGGCAGGTGACAATGACATGGCACATGCTGACGGCGGCTGGAGTCTCCCTCTGTTAAGATTTCAACACGTCTGAGAGGTGCAAAGGTGGAGTGTGGGTCGGAGGCCCTCAACAGACAGAGAGCTGATGTTGTGATCCTTCTCCCTCGGGCGAGTGAACACTTTACAGGAAGGAGTAGGTGACACTGCTGTGCACAAAGGGTTCACGTTAATGATTCACAGTCTGCTGCTTCCCTCTTCTCTGTCTGCTTCTTTCACTTCTTATCTTCTGCTGGTTTCGTTTCGGCACAGCTGTTGTTCCTCCTCCTTGGACTCACCCTCCTTCTGTCGGCTCAGTCTTCAGACTCTTATTCTATCTGGTTTTTGGTGTCTACATTGTACTGAGGTTGTGTTCCCTGAGCCAGCCCGCTGGCGTCACATCAGACACACCTAAGACATAAAACAGAGAGACAGAACAACAGAGTGAGTGCTTTAATAACATGTATAAAATATAATTGCATGTATAAAAGACGCTCTCAGATGATCAGTAATTTTTGTTTTATTTGAAGAAGTGCAGCTCTCCTGTTTCTCCCCTGTCATATTTGGAAAAGCAGTGGAGAATGAGGAAAGTGTGGAGGAGGAGCAGACAGAGGAGGAAGGGAGGCTTCTGGTGTAGATCTTGAGGAGAGGGTTTAATGAGTTGTGTGGGGATGTATTCATTTGAAGTGGGCCTCTTCTGTTTTCAGTGTGTTTATGTTTAAGGATTTGTGATCAGGGCACTCGTCGTGTTCTCTACTCCCAGTGGATCGTCATGGCTGAGGTTGTAGAAAGATGAAAGCTAGAAAAACATTATGCATGTCTGCCTTGGTGTGTTTGTGTATGTGTTTGTGTATCTGTGTGTGTGTGTGTGTGTGTGTGTGTG
>JAPMOB010003467.1:0-17925 GCA_029875015.1 Lepomis gibbosus | reverse complement strand
TATTTTTAGTCGACTAATCATTGCGCAGGGCAGGACTTTGGTCGACTAAGGATTTCTTTGGTTGACTACAGCCCTACAGTTAACGTCAGTGTTTCCTTCGCATCCATTCAGCTACCAATCCCTCGCTGCTGTAAATTAACTTAAACACATATTCTTCAAGATGTAATTGTCAAAATAAAAGTTGTTCTTACACTGCAAAACAAATAAACTGGATCCTTGCAAGGATCAATTGTGATGGCAGAAAATTGTCTCTCCTTCCATTTAGTCTCTTATGCATGTACTTCTATTATTACTATTATTGTTATGTCTTATATTGTTTTTTATCCTTAACCCTTTGTTATTATTATACTCATACTAGTCTGTCCACATGTGCAGGGTTTATGTCAGAGCTGTGAAATTGTTTTGTTTCCCTTTCAGCTGTAACTTCTCTGTCGTTCTCTTTCATTAATAAATCCTTCAAAGACAACATTTTTTTGTAACTCAATTATGTGCTCCGTCCCTCACCAGGAATATAATATTTCCATGACTTAAAGTAGTGAGCCTGGGTATCAATCACTCCTTTATACCCAAACAACACAGAGCAAGGTCAACTTTCCACCACGGGAAACATCCCAAACTGCAAAGAACAAGAAGGACAACTATCACTGCAGGCTGCGTAATACAGAAGTGAAAGTGACAGCACAAGCCTTTCTTCCTGTTCTGATCCAACAATATTTTATTTCTAGCATCAGATGGGTCTTAGAGCACAAAGCATCATGGGGAAAGCCAGAGAAAACTATTTCTGATGTTAACTTTTGAAATGCAAATAGCTGGCTTGCAGCTGAGCGTCCGGGGACGCCTCATGTCTGCAGGTTCAGGCAGTGATCTAAGGCAATGGGGAGGCTGAAGACAAATGTGGATAAGGTGGTGGTAGAATATGGATGAGAGGGGGTGGGTTGTGTTTGGGACCAGTGAAGAAGAGGAACAGTAAATGCTTGCTCTGGGCTTCATGTGTGAGGATGGCGCCGGTAGCAAGAAGAGCAGCACTATGAGAACAATCTTAGTCAGCGATGTGTGGGCTGATAGTCATGATTCACATCCACATTCAAAAAGAGAGAGTCTCAAAGACACTCTGAGCCTCTACAAGTTCACTTTACTGGATCCTTTTTAATTACCCATGATTTAAAGGACGTTACAGTTGTTCTATCTGTAACCTGTCAATCAAAACAATCTGCATTTGCAGAAACCTGAACGGCTATGAGAGCTGATGCTGAGCACAAATAACACAACAGAAACAAGCCGTCTGACATATTATCACCTTTTAAAGTTGCTTAATTACACACCCAACAGCTATGGAGCAACTTTAGCATTCATTTAGAGTTGTGCCTTTGGCCATGTGTGTCTGGAAACCAATAAAAAAAAAGCTAAAAGATGCTATAAAACTTTAAAGTTGGAGGGAACTGCAGAGAGAGTAAAAATTAGTCAAGTGATCCATTAATAATACAAATCACTGATTTTAGCTGCTTTAAAATGATCAAGCTTAGTATTACGCAACTAGTAATTATTTTTGTTATAGATCAGTCTGTCAATCATTTTCACGATTAATTAATTAGTTATTTGGTCCATAATAGATCAGAAAATGGTGAAAAATGTTTATTCCCAAAGGCCACAGTGATGTCCTTAAATGTCCTAACCTAAAGTTTACTGTCACAGAGGACAAAAGAAGACAAAAAATATTTACATTTGAGAATCCAAATAGTTGCAGATTAATTTAACAGCTGACAACTAATCGATTAATCAATTAGGCCTAATTGTTGCAGCTCTGTTTATTTATATTTTGTACTGTTACTCTTTGTGATCATGCTAAACATCAGTCTTACTCAACAATCCAACAGTTACTTGTGACAACATTAGCTGAAGAGGCCACAAAAAGGGTTAACAAATCAGGCTGTCACAGACGGGACACGGCTGAAACACAGGAAATGACCAGTTAGCTTGTGATCGATACTGAACAGATTTAGTTGTCTGTGTCTGGTGGACATCAGGAACTACAGGCAACAGATCAATAATGCTGAGGAGGTGGAACAAAATTGCCAAATTCTGTGAGTTTATCTGCCTAAAGCTGTTGTGTATATTTTTCATTTCCTAAAATGAGTTTCAGGCTCACTTCTGAAAGCCCTCACATGACAAGACCAATAAAAAAAATTTATTTCCATGAGCAAGCTTCGGGCGAGAGATTAAATTTATCATTCAAATCACTGAAGTGGTGGCTCTGATCTACGGAGACAGTAGTGGCGTCGCTCGCTCCTCGCCGCAGAACCCCTGAAGGCACCGAGAGAATTTACTGGATTTATTTTGACTTTGACATATAACTCGCTTCAGACTTTACACTGATTAAGTTTCAGGTTTTAAGTCGGTTCTACAAAAACTAGGATGAAGAATAAGGCTGAGATGGTAGACCGAATTAGTTCCTCCTGATTTCCTCATTAGGCCCATTTATGTCTCTGCTTCTCTATCAGACAAGTCTCATAGCTGATAATGTCACACTATTCAGCTTACATCAGAGCCATCATGAAAGAACTAGCTGTCTGAGTGATATATGACGACGCCATCGTATCACAAGATCTGGTTAAAATATGCAAATTTTGACCATCTGGAACAAGGCTAGTTGCTTACAGATGATCCTGCTCCAATGCAAAAACCTTACCTTCAACCTTCAGTATTATATATTATATAACATAAGTTGCAGGACAAGGGCAGGAAATAAAAGAAAAATCCCATCATTGTCATCTTCTAGTCTAAATGTGTCTTATTTGGGATGTGTAATGTGTGTGTAGGTACAGCGCCTGCATATATAACTTGCACTAAATGTAAAATGCATATCTCTGCATCATTATTGTCTTCTGTAAGTTCATGATCCAAAAGTTATAAGTTATTATTTTATGGACAATGTAAACTCAGTTGCTGTTTATTAAGTACACTGCGCTATAGCTAACTCCCTTTGTTAATCAGCTGTTGTTGAAACTGTTTACAAAGGTGTTGCCCCTCTGTAATATGAGTAGGGCGGAGTAACTATTAGAAACACTTCTTTGTGTAACGCACTGCTATTTAAAAGCACTACTACTGCAACAAACTGGATTGTGGTGATTAACCAGTTACTCATTGGGTGTATAAAATATCAGATGAAAGTAAAATTTCCGTTCACACTTTACGTCTTCAAATATTCAATTTCAATTAAATGTAATTCATTATCACCTATCTGGAAGTACAAGTACACAACAGTACAATAAAAGCGTACTGCACCTCCACTCCTCTGTCAGGTTTTAGCAGGTGTCATGTCTTAGTGATGTGCTGGTTTGCATGTTTCCCCTGCAGAAAAGCATCGCATGCTTCTCAAGCCAACCTGCAGCACTACAACAAAATCTGCTGCGACAACACATGATTCTCATTTCCCAGGAGCAGCAAGCACTCTATAAAAAAAGGTCAACACACAAAAGCTCTGGGATCTCTGAGCCCACAACAAGCTGTCCCTGGAGAGCAGAGGGGTGTTAGCCTGGGAGGGAGGAGCCCCGCAGGTTGTCATGTGCAGTCCTTCAGGGCAAAACTCTCCCAAAAATACTTGTGTGTATTCCTGAGATTTCTGTCATACCGTGTTGGCTCAAGATATTAAGCTTGCCTGACGCTCAAATATTCATAGACACCTCCCAGTCTGTCCTGTTTTCAGATCCCAGCTGTGAGTGCCCCCCCACACTGAGATCCACTGTCCCTCTGAAGCGGTCTCCTCAACACAGGCAGCCTTCACAGCCCTCAGCCCTGCTCTGAATATCAATGAAAGGACATCCAGCACAGCTAACCATCACATGACAAATTCAACATCAAGGCTTTAAGGGTGCTGCAGCGGCCAACAAGTGCATCTTCCTACCGGTGTCTTTCTCCCGTTCCTGCTGCTTCGTCCTAGCTATGGATTAACCTGAAGAACCTGTTAGCCATTACTGTTCCTGTCACACAGACTAACTAACCACGGTGTCAGCTAACTCCGAGCTAGCACCTCTCTCCTCTCAGTGACAGTTAATGTGCAGCTTATGGCGACCAATTCTTGCAATTAACATAAACATCAAGGAGGCATCTCATTAAAAACACGGACGCCCGAACATTATGCAGCGTTAATAATTCAAATGAGTGTTGGTTTGACAAAAATGACACAGATTAAATTTTCCTGAAAGTGGTTAGTTAATTGGCTGTTGATGAATTCCAAGAAATACACGGAGCCATTCTTACCGTTCTCTTGGACATCCGTTGCCAATGTAGCTTGACTGTAACGCTCGTTTTCTTCACCGCTTTCCCTTTTAAATCACGGCTCTTTTTAAACGGATGTTTTGTTCTTTGACGGACAGCGTTTGCCGATAAATGTAAATATATTTAATCACAAAACACTATTTCCAAACTGTCCCCGGCCGCGGTGTGTTTCGCGACTGACGCTGGACTTCAACTGCATCAACCGCCGTTTACTGATGACCAGCTAGCTACATAGCTAGCCACCGAAGCTAACTGTCACAACACTGACTTTAGTCAGAGCCACACAAGAAGAGCCTGTTCCCCTTCGGTGCCATGGCAGGAGCAGGTCCGTGAAACTAGCTTGATCGCGGCTTCATGGGGCTGAATAAAAAGTTGAGCAGTCGCAGATGTAGATGACAGCTCCCTGGATGACTGACTGGCTGAGCGCTGCGTGAAAATGGCGTTACCCGGCGCCCCCCCTGCTCTTCCCCGGTAATGATGTCATCCCTGCCCGGATTAAAGGGGAAGCTGCGGGCACAAAGTCGAGCCTCCAGATTTATTCTTTAAAACTGATGGAGGAAGTTTTCGAGTACTTATACCACATTTAAATATGCTCTCTTATAAGCAAATATTATGCAATGTAAAGTATGGAGGTATAAAATTGTACTTAAAGAATTAAAAACAGTGGTGGACTTTACCTAAGTACAAATCCTTTACTTAGATAAAAGTACTAATACTTCACTGTCAAAAATACTCTGTGACAAGTAAAAGTACTGCATTGAAAATGTTACTTAGGCCTAAGTACAAGTCTGAAAGTATAATCAGTAAAATGTTATATTTATATTTCAGTTAAGTTTAGTTCGGTTCATTTATTATTATGCCAAGTGGAAACTTCACTTGCAGTCAGGGCACACAATAAAACATACAAGGATCAGATTAACAACACAAGTACAAACAACAAAAAATGTGACCAGAAAATAAAGTACAATAAAAACCCCATAAAAATATTTAACTTTCTCTAAAATGTGAGGTTACCTGAGACGATTTAGCAGAGCTACAGCACAGGGAACAAACAAGTTTTTGCTCCTATTAAACTTAAATCATGGCACCTTACTGTAAAAAAAGTGGGCTACTGGATTGAAAATGTTACTTAAGTAAAAGTATGGAAGTTTAATCAGGACAATGTATTAAAAGTACAAGCACTCAATGCAGAATGAAAAATGTCCCCTGTGATTGTTGTACTGTTATGTTATTACATTATTACTCATGGATTCATGTAAAAGCAGGGTTTTATGGTTGTAGTTGGTGGAGGTGGCGCTCATGTTAAGCTATTTTGTGTTGAACTGCATGATTATTTTCTCAATTAATCGATTGATTTTTTGGTGTAGTAAACATTCTGAGAAATGCAATTACCCAGAGCCAAAGTCACACCTTCAAAGTATTAAAATAATTCAAAATAAAAGCAGCAACATTTGTGAAGCTAGAACCATTAAATGTTTCACTATTACAAAACAGTTACCCAAAATATTAAATACAGTACTTAAGTAAATGTACTTTATTTTCCACCACTGATTTTATCCAACATTTCAGTATTAATCTCTGTAGTTTTACAAAATATGACATTCCTGTACATTGTGATTATTAAAAATTATTTATTTTGTGTGATATGAATTAACCGACATTTTACTTATCAGTGGTAAAAGTTTCTGTGACAGAAAGATTTCGGTGTCTTTTCTCTGGTGCACTGCAGAAGTGACTGAGCAACACGAACACAGAGAGAAATCTGACACAAAACTGACAGAAATGTAAATTTCTCCACATTCAGCTGCCTCAACAGACAGGAACTCAACAGAACCATAAGACATTATCTTGAGCAAAGTTAAAAATACACCATTGCAAAGATTTGGGGTTGTCATAGTTGTATTGTACCAGTAAATCTCAAATTAAGTAGTAATCCTGTGCATCAAGTAGACAAGTTGAAATTCTTTGTCTAAGAACAATCGGAGGGATTGTGGGTTTTATAGTAAAGAGTTTCTAGTGAACACCATGCTGATGGGAAGATTTCCGTCTGTTTTTCAGTGCAAATATAAGAAATAAATCAAATCAACAGCTCATCTTTTTGTCCATCTCCAAGGGAGCAGTGAATATACGTCAGTTCATGGATGGGGGGTTGATCCAATCAACTACACCTCAGAGAACAGAAGAAAAAACAAAGAACACGATGCACTAAAAACAAATCCAAACACTTTATGGGAGGGTGGGTGAATATTTTATTTCTCATCATCACGTGGTAGGAGTGCTGTTTTTCTTGCTGCGGTGTCGATTAGTAACAGTCTTCCACATGTTCTTTAGGGAGACTCGGGCCATGAGCAAGGTGATGGCGAAGTTACGTCGGTACCATTCACTGCAAATGAGACGGAGAGAAAAGAGAATCAGAGGAAGTGTTTAAGTTAAAACCATTGATACAGTATGACTTTACAACCTCAGCCGCTTAGAGACTTTTCAAGCGTCAAACATTCCAGACCTCCATTTTCATATTTCAGATTAACTATTTGAGTACAAATATCTAGATGTTGATTATGTAAATAAATGGTTTTGAAATCCAACTGTTAACACGTATGTTACACTCTGACTACGTGTGCTGTTATGTTGCAAAATATTTGCCAAACGATTGTAGCTGTAGCTCATGCAAATCAGTTCAGCGGCCGTTCAGTCCACACTCTGTGAAACATCAGTTGCCCAAAGAGTAAATTAATCAGTGCAACCTTTACACATTTCCCTTAACATGTTTAATAAATATTATATTATTCTTCCCGCTATATATTTTAGTCTCTTTTATAAATGGGAACAGGATGATGTGTCTGTGCAGCATTTTTTAACTCACTGTAACCATGGAAACAATGATGTTTCCTTACACAGATCTGTCTGTCAATAATCACTGCGTAACTCATACAAATGTTCCGATCTATTGATATTTGGTTATTTAATCAATAATTTAGAAAAGCGGATAACATTTACTTGTTCCACATTTTGGGATGATTGATACCTGCATGTCTGTACGCTAAAGGTTAGCTTAGCACAAAGAAAGAGAAACAAGGGTAACAGCTAGCATGGCTCTTTCCTCCAAAGCTCACCACTTAACACTTTATAAGCAATTTGTTTTATCAATACACAAAGCATAAAAATGACAATTTGCAGTTTGACGTGGTGTTAGGCGCCAGCCTACTTCACGGCCAGCTGCTTTCGGTAGCTTCATATTTATCGTACAGCCGTGAGTGGAATTAATCTTCACATTTAACAAATTTTCCCATTAAAGATTAGGGCTTGGTGATATGGCCAAAAATATTATCACGATATATAAAATTTAATCTCATTCAAGAGTATTAAATCATTATTTCTTTCAAATTTAAAGGCTGACTTTTTGCTCCTGACTAAAAGTTGAATAAACCAGATGGTTTCTTGTGGTTTTAAACGTTTCTTTATGGTCAGAACAATCACTTGATGCCAAACAGTGGATCACTTCACAAATCTGATGTAGGACATTTAAAACAATTATGATAAAATCTTTTTTCAACAAATATGCATGAGTAAAATTAACTAAAAACTGTTTTTTAGTTCCTTTCCTCAACAAAATAATTATCTTTTTCTCTCTAGAAAAAAATTATTGCTAACACTGTTGTGATTCAAATGAATACACCAAACATTTATTGAACATTTGTTATATTGTTATTGAGGAAAATTATATTGCAATAATTATCATTATTGTTTTCTTACCCGGTCCTTTTTAAGATTGATAAATTAAACATATACTGTATATACGGCACGTTTGGTCCCTTCTAAGTTAAATTCACAGTCAGACGCAGAAGTGTTTGATTTGCTCCTGTTTATTTCCAGCTGAGGAAAACCTGGGCCTGTTGTATTTTGCTTCACCCTACTACTGTCGCTCCCTTTTCACGTCTAAGGAAGACATCCCTGGATGGTTTATATAAGTGGGCCAGAATGCTGCTGTAAAGCTTTTCAACATCCTTTAAAAGGTCTGAGTTGATTTCGATCTCTTTACGCTTGTGATCACGTTTAAGCTCTGCATGGTCGGGCACCTGTTCTTTATTAGAGACCTATATAACCAGTAGGTTCCTCTGATCAGGGTTTGCTAATTGTTTCTCGCTCCAGACTCAAAACGAAAGGGGACTTTGCCTCTGAAGTGTCACAAGTAAACTCTGTCCTTTTAGACTTAAGATCTGTGGACACGTAGACTCACCTTTGCTTAGTTTTACAGCTAGTTCCTATTTATTTATCACTTTAAATAATATTAATAGTGATAATTAAATAGGAACTAGCTGGAAAGGTGCTATAAAAATGATGTAGGGCACTATTACAGTATGCTTTGTACATACATACAATTCTTACAGAATGTTTTGTATTGAGTGTTGATTTTTTTCCACAAATACGATGTATTTTTATAGCATTTAATTTAGTGGACACACAATGAATGAAGCTACAGTAGCTGCTAAGCTTGAACATGAACAACACTGCAAAGAGCAGGATTGAAACATAGATATTTCACTTCACAGCACAATGCAATAAATGTTTGTTGTGCTGGAAGCTCAAAGACTTTAAACACACTGAGCCAAGAAGGCAATAACACCTGCAGGGAAGAGAGGGGGAAATGCTGTTATTTCTTTTATTTACTCTAACCTGAGACAATAACAGGAATATCATGGACAATGTAGTGCAATCAGTTTAAATTCCACTCACAGAAAAAATAAATAAATAAGAGCAATTGCAGAGGTTCTGTGTGTGGGCGTCTCTTTCTTTATGGAGGATTCATTAAACTAAACAAAAGTCAGGCACTTTGCAATGCTAATTCACAGAAAGCTCTTCAAAGCCTGCGATGTTTGTAGTTCTCTAGGTACAGTATAAAACAGTGTCGGATAAAGCCCACAGCTCCCGTGGAGGGAGATGTACCCACCCACCGGGCGGCATCGTGGGAGATACCCAGCTGCAAAACAACTCACTTGTTATAACTTGCATGTCGTATTCTGTTTCTGTCCAGGAAGCTTTTGTAAAACACGGCCATTTCTTCACTGTTCAGGGACCGCCGTCGTCCTGAGGGGCCGAGAGAAGACGCAGCGGACAATATTTTATTCTCATTAAGATATATTTCCTTTTTAAATCACCAACTGTTACATAAAATCTCTATAATTCACAGTGGTTTTGTCTTTTTTTAAGTCTGTAAGGCTTCATTTCTAACATGTTCTGACAGACAAAACTGGCTCCATGATTGGGAATACATTTAGAATCTATTCAAAAGCACTGCTCGCAGGAGTTTTTAATCCTACTCAAGCATTTAATCTACTTTTCTTAAT
The DNA here is from genome assembly GCA_029875015.1 of Lepomis gibbosus. Classification (NCBI taxonomy): domain Eukaryota; kingdom Metazoa; phylum Chordata; class Actinopteri; order Centrarchiformes; family Centrarchidae; genus Lepomis; species Lepomis gibbosus. The sequence continues at coordinate 8,305 of JAPMOB010003467.1, read as the reverse complement.
AGAGCCAGGAGAGGGTTATGTGTGCACAAGAGTCTTAACCTGTGAATAAGACACCAACACTTTAATATATGCAGAAATATAAATACGTCCTCACCTTGCTCATCACGCAGAGTCAAGCCTTTAGCGTTCAGTTCGGAAATGATGAAAGCATCTTTTTCCTGCATTGAACAAAAAATGTATATATTGAATTAATGCTTTTAGATTACACAAAATACACAAGCAAAACGCCAACAGTCAACTTAATTACCAATATCTAAAACAAGAAGATTCACGTATCAGTCTGCAGGACACAGATGCTAAGAAGGGTGACCTCATAGCACTGAACTTATCCAGAGAGACTCTATTGATGTAACATCTCTCTATTTACAGAGAATCGACTTTTTCAGCAACAAAAGCTACAGGCAGCCACTTAATCTGATGTTATTAGGTTGTAACAAGCGCTGGATCATGCAATATTTCTAGAATAAAAATCTTGTTTATAAAATATCGTTACTGCTAAATGTTATCAGCCTTAAGGTATTTTATTCCTCATTAATTTTTGATTCAAAATTTATTGAAAAAAGGGAATTAAGATACAAAGCAAATATATTTTAGACAGTGGGTGGGCCCAGAGCCCAGACTGCAAAGCTTTGTTGTGCAATGCTGCTATCTGCTGGTGAACATAAGAACTGTCCTGTAAGAGCTCAGCATGCAGAGGACAGGAACATCCTGTGACCTTTAAGACTTCATTATTAATAATCGACATTTGGAAGCTCTGCAGGAAGGTCAGAGGTCAGCTGCAGGGCAGCAGCTCTGAGAATTGGGCCCTGCTGCCCAAACATGTGCACAGTAAACTTCTTCATGTAACTGCTCACACAGTAAGTCAATTAACCAATTAATCGATCAGTGGAATAATAATAATAAATCACAATTTGATAAACGATTGATTATCAAGCAAAAATGCCAAACACACTGTTTTTTTCCTGCATTTTATAGTCTGACTGATTCATTTAAAAAAATATAATTGAGAAATTAATTAATACTGAAAATAACCATAAGTTGCAGCTGTGCTTGATATATACTTTACATTTAAGTTTTAATCCTACCAGACGCTCTACTTGGGTTTTATTCTGGTTATTATGTACATGATAAAGACTTTTATATACTATATTTTCATCACATTGCCAAAATATAAACATTTTTAGCAAATACAACCTGCATGAGAAACAGAACTGTGTACTAAAACTACTTGTACGGTTGTGATGCGTACAACATGTATGCGGACTTCTTCTTTTGTACTGTAAAAAAAACATTTCAACCTTGCTGAAGGTGACGTTCTGCTTGGCCCAGAAGTCGTGGTTCCAGTCCTCGGTCTCCTGCCTCAGGTGTCGCAGCCGTTTCTCCAGCTCTGTTTCGTTCGCAGGGACGTGGTAAACGATTGGCCGCAGGTTGGAAAGAGGGTTCGGTGGGCCGATCCAGTCGTGCGTGGAGGTGGCTACTGGCCTGAAGGTGGATCTCTGAATAAAAATAAGAGAAATAAGAAATATTTTACTGTACTGTTACTTTTAAGAATGAAGGTAAGATAGTATTGAAAATTTCTGAGAGTAACTGAAAGTTAGTAATTCATCTGTACATTTATCCTGATAAAATGACATGCTATCATCTGCAGTTTGGGGGAACAATTTCAGACTCCAAGCTCTGAAATTCCAACACGATGATCATTTTTCTACGGTGGCCCTGAGAGCTCAACACCCTGCAGCTTAATAGAGTACTACGACGATTTAGCACTGCCCTCCTATAATGTTGTCAGACTCACGATAGACAGCGAAAACAAAGATAAAGCGTTTTTTATTCTACGTATTCTTCCCCTGTGTCAAAACCTGGTGCCTACATTACCCACAATGCAACTCCACTGCCTGGATTCATGTGTGGCAAAACTACTATCACAGCCAAAATCACACTTTTTTTAAACAAATGATCAGAGGTTAAAACGATAAGTATGAAGCTTTATAAAACCTTTTATACTCCATTCTAATTATTTGATGTTTTAAGTTATAGTTTTGAATTATCTGATATCCTTTTAGTGCATTTTGTCTGTTTCAGGCCGCCACAACGGGAGCTGAACCACACTGCTCTCCTTCAGATACCTACATTGACCACCTTCCTTAAATACTGACATCTTCATCCTCAGGCTGTTTCCTTTACTAAACGTGTTCATGTTAGCTTTAGGTTTAGGACTGACACTCTGTCAGTTAGGGAGAGTTTAACTTGAACAAACAGAAGACGTTTGCACACACAGGCAGATTCAGATGGAGGTCACGTGGTTTTAATAAGCAGCTGACATGCAGGAACCTGCTTATCATTTCTAACCAGACTGCACGGTGAGACGAGGGGCGAGGCACAGAACAGGTCCCAGGACCCAGGAGAGACCAGAAAACAGGTAGATGTGAAGTCAGTGTCGCTGTAGATTACACAGTCGGCTGTATATATTATCATTAAAGCAAACAATTTAGGTAATGTTTGTGGAATAAAATACCTAAATAGTAATGTTTTGTATACGTGTACATATATAAATGACTGAAATATTGTTTTATTTTATGTTAACATAGTTTAATATATACTTTTTAATTAATTAATTAATTAATTAATTAATAATTATACTTTAATTATATGTTGTGTGTGTAGCATGAAGGAACTGCAAATCTCGTTTCGTTATGCAGCCTTGTGCTGTGCATTGACAATAAACAACCTTGTACCTTGTACCTTATTTACAGTATTTTATTACAGGCTCAACATGTCGATACTCTAATGAAATACAGTTGTTGAATGTTACTAAGTACAGTACTTTTACTCAAGTACTTGTACTTTACTTAAGTCTTTTTCCCCATGCCACTTTGTATTTCTACTACGCTACATCTCAGGGGGAAAAATCTTTACTTCTTACTTCACTACATTTATCTGCGAGCTTTAGTTACTTTACAAACAAAGAGTTGTACATGCAAAACACATAAAAAAAGCAAATAAACAAAGAGGTTTTGTTATTAAGTTAAATACTTAAACTCATTTTTAAAAAAGCAGTTCGAAATAAGCTTTTGTTCCAGTACTTCCAACTACAACAGAAAAATCCTGAGTAATAATAGTATGACAGTCACTGGGGACACTTTTCTTTCTGCATTGAGAACTTTTATTTTTAATTAGAAATAGATTTTTCTGATACTTTACTTTTATACTTAATGTTATTCTGAATGCATGACTTACATCATTCACGGTGTAGCTCAGTACATTCACTTAATTTACTTTTACACCGCTGGCATTAGTACTTTTACACAGCTGTTGTACTTTGCAAATGTACTTGGTACAGTGGTGTAACAAACACCTTCACTTGTCGACACAAGTCGTGGTGGGCAGTCACACTAGCAACGGTATCCTAGCAAACACACAGACACACACAAGCACACCTGTGCAGGTCCGAAACAGAGTAAACCAGCTGTCACCGCCGTTAATGGGGACCAACAAAACTCTGCCCGTAAGTCAAATATTCACCTACATTATCTGTTACACAGGATTATATTTTACTGTACGAACCTTTGGGGGTTCGTCCTGCTGGGTTGCCTGTTTGGAGCTGCACTGCCGTCTGTTCTCTGCTGATATGAAGCTGTGAGGGCGCAGAGGAGCGCGGAGGGTAAACGGACCGAACAGCCTCCATGTTAAACACCCCGCTGCCGCCGCTGCTGTTGTTGTTTTGGACGCCATTTTAATAAGAGAAATTTTAAACCTCTGTTTTAATGAGAATCTGTTCCCGTTGCTGTACAGAGGACCCTGCTGCTCATGGTAGCCCACGGGGAACTTCGTAGGAGTTCATGTCGGTGTCCTTCGGCGTGCAGAACCATCCGTTAGGTCACATGACTCAAAAAGGACAGGGTGAGCGCCAAAACTCCACCGACAAAAGCCCCGATTTGAGCCAGCCGGGCGGGGTTTAGACTCATATTATTCAATTCCTCAGTCGGGGAAGAAATATTTAGTAGTTATACTACAATGTAAAAAATACTAAAATATTCAAATAGAGTTTAGTAATACCAGTGGAAGTAATAATACCACATAAAAAGGATCTGTTACAATAAAAGGTCCTGCATTAAAAATCTGATAGAAAGTGAAAGTACAGAATGTTACAGTATTTGCATCAAAATATACTTAAAGTACCAAAAGTTAAGGAACTCATTATGCAGAATGGCCGATTTCTGTATGTTATAGGCAACACAGTAGGCTATTATATTATCTTTATGTATCCTACCGCTGGTTCAACCTATAATAATGTATGTCATCATTTATTAGTTGACTTATGTTTTTTATTAATTAGCTAAATCTGCAAAGTGAATAGTAACTAAAGCTATCACATGTTGTGGAGTAAAATGTATAATCTTTACTTTCAAAATGTAGTAAAGCAGAAGTATAAAGAAGGATAAAATGGAAACAGCCTATTCAAGTACAGTAAATGTACTTAGTTACATTCCACCATTGAATGCGCTCACATCATTAATTTTTAATAGCTTTAAGTAATACCACAATTTAAATATGTATAATGGTAACACTTTAATTTAACTGCATTTATAAGCAGCACATTTAAATAAATGGATTAGAACACAATATCATGTACTGTATGTGTAAGGTCTTCTTAAGTGAACTTGAATGTTATTAAATATTTTTCTATTAGGTTTTCATTATTGATTTATTAAAATGTAAGCAGCATTTTATTATTGTAACTAGTGAAGTACTTTCTCGAGCAAGTGAATCATAGTGGTGTAATTAGTAGCAGCTAAATCAGCAAAGTATAGTAAGAGTAATATGATAATAATTATTATTATTGATAATTGTAATAATAACACCATGTACATGTATTAGTACAAGTATTAATATAAATATAATATAATCTACATAAAACTAAATTATATATAATAATATAATACAGCATTACATAGTATAACCATAGAGTATCCTAAACCATATTATTTAGTACAATGCAGCAATATAGCATAGAATATAAAATGTACTATAATATAGTATTATATAATATATAATAAATAAATACCTTAAATAACATAAAAGAAACTGTAGTTATTTAATTTTTAAAGTAAGAAGTATAAAGTAGCAGAACTAAATAAAATACTAAGTAGGCTACAATATTATACCTACAACTGCACCGCATTTACTGTCCCCGCCCTTGCCGCCACGTACCAAACGGGACGGTCCGGTACAACAAATGGAGCGTATTTCATGTTGGACGACCAAAACTTACACATAAAAAATATTTAAGTCGACCACCGGCAAAATAACACTTGGATGTATTTTCTTTTACGTCAATATGACATAATTATACATTATCTAAACATCGATTCACAAAACTTATTTGTCGAATCAAGCAAACGGCGATAAAACAGTTTTATTTTCACCCGAACGAGCGACAGGAGAAACTCCGCGTTAGTTCATGCGCCTGAAAGTAACTGCTAGAAGGTAGCTAGGTGGGCTAATGTTTAGCTTTAATCAGAGGAGGTACGCACTTTTCCCCAACAGTTCAGATGGCTGTACGCTGGCTATGCAGGTAAGGGTGAAACTATTAAAGTGACGAAGTTGTGTTGATGTGTTAAGACCGAAAAAAAAGCTGAAGTTATTCGGCCAAGGTGGGGCAGAGTCAGGTGATCATCGGCAGCTAGCTTAACGCACACACACACAGACAATGGCATTCACAGAGAGGTGAACGTGGGAAAACGGGGCTCGGGGTTTATTGGGTCCAAAGTGGGTATTTAAAGAGCCTGTACGCTCCAGTAACATATCTTTTTGTAAACAAAGTTGTTTTAAAAATCAGTGGAGGAAGCCCCTCGGATCAGCGTGTGGGAGGGGCGACACAAGCCCGACCGCAGTCAGTCAGTCGTTAGGCAGCTGAAGCTGACCGGACCGGATCATCGTCGACCCCCCAGTCGAAATCTGATTTTGGGGATTCTCCTTTTGGATGCCACTTTGCTCCACGACCCGCACTGCTTTGGCTGATGGAAACAGACATCCGTAAAAATGTGCGCGAATGTGTTCGGAGTTTTGAAAAGGTGAGACAATTACGATGCCGCTTGACACTGCTGGTGCGTGTGTGCGCGCGTGTGTTTGTGTAGTGTGCGTGAGGATACAGCTGACAGCTCCTGGAGATGCTTCGAGGTGTTTGGAGAAGATCTGGGAGGTGTGGTGTAGATGCTGCTTGCGGTGCATGTCCTCACAGAGGCAGATACCTTCGCAACCTGCTGGCCAAACAGGATTTTCTATGGTGGCATAATGCGCAAAGCCGTGCAGGACCGGTGCAGGCAGCCTGGGGAAGCTGCTTGAACGGGGTTTGGGGGGAAGGGGATTTAAGCAGAGGGGTGCTGGTTGCATGGTACCCCCAGCTCAGGTAGCCTGCATGCTGTGTGACTCATGAGAGGGAAGACTGAACCCTAGTAGCAAGCCTATTGTTAGCTTTACATCACATCAGCCTGGAGCCAGCCCCCCTTTTTTCTTATCTCTTGGATCAATTTTAAGGGATGAGGTGTTTGCCAGGCTGGGATTTTGTTGAGATTATCCTAATAATTACTTATTTTGTAAGCTCTGGCTCAGCGTGCATTCATCCCCTATTCTGGAAATGCCCAGCCCCGTCGCCCTCTTACATAAAAGTACTTTGGGGAATGCTGATACATAATCCTGTGTCTTCTAATAAGTGTTATTGATGCTGCAAGTAACAAAACATCATATTGTGGGCTTTGGTATTCATATGCAATCATCACATCATGCTTTCAGGCACCTTGACTGATCATGACAGCCCGTCTCATGATGCAACCTATCCTCTGAGCCATGTTCTGTTGCAAAAACTAAAATCCCTTCCTTATCTTAATCCTGTGTGTTACTGTTCACCCTGTAGATATAGAAAGTTCACTTTGATGTAGGCTGGGCGTTTTGTGGGAGGATGGAAAGAATTTCCTCCGTAACGGTTTCCTTGCTCGCTCTTTCCCTTTTTCTTTTAGCTCTGATATTTAAAATCCAAAGTAGAATTTGTTTTAATGCTGGAGGTTGTTCTTGACTTTGGTAGACTGGAGATTTGCAACGCGATCATGGATGAATAACTTAACAGGAACAAGCCCAGGGGCCCGAGAGGTCACGGGGGCCCCTAGACCAGAGCTTCTGTTTGAAATAACTGTTAACATTAACTCACAGAGCTTAAGTCACATCCTACTTATGCTAAAGTAACAATTTTATTCAAATAACAAATAATTTTCCATTTAGCTGATGCTTTTATCAAAAGCAACTTAGAATTGCTATATTTGTCAGAGGTCGCACGCCTCTGGAGCAACTAGGGGTTGGGTGTTTTGCTCAGGGACACATTGGTGGCACAGTGGGAATTGAACCCGGGTCTCTCACACCAGAGGCTTGTGTCTCTACTGCATTGCCACCCCAAATTAGTAAAGCAACTTAAATCAGAATAGCTCTGCTTTAAGAAAATAAATCCTGCATCTCAGGCTTGTTGTGATGGTTTCCCGTAATATTTTATATACTGTGTGCTGTAGTATTTTCTGTAATATGGAGTGTCGTGTCGGTCTGCTGCGGCAGGAAGCTTCGTACAGAAGTCAGACAGCTGCTCTTCATCTCCAGTGTGAAATAAATACTGTAGATCAGATGCAGTTTTTGAACCAACAGAAGCACCAGAGAGTTGTGTTTCACTTGTAAAAATGTTGCTAAAACATGCGTTTTTGCAGACGCAAAAATTACAGCAAAGGGGCAGAGCACAACTACAAGGAGATGCAACACGACTACATAAAGATGCAAACAACAAAACGACAAAGAGATACAAAATGACTACAGATGCAACAGAACTGCAAAAAGGTGTAAAACACATACAAAAAGATGCAAAATGGCTACAAAGCCTTGGCTACAGTATTCATATGCAATTTGAAGTGATGCAAAATGACTACAAAGAGACACAACAAAACTACAAAGAGATGCAAAATGACTTCACAGAGACACAACACAACTACAAAGAGATGCAAAATGACTTCACAGAGACAACAAAACTACAAAGAGATACAAAATGACTTCACAGAGACACAACAGAACTACAAAGAGATGCAAAATGACTACACAGAGACAACAAAACTACAAAGATGCAAAATGACTACACAGAGACAACAAAACTACAAAGATGCAAAATGAATTCACAGAGACACAACTACAAAGACATGCAAAATGACTTCACAGAGACACAACTACAAAGAGATGCAAAATGACTTCACAGAGACACAACTACAAAGAGATGCAA
>JAPMOB010003436.1:0-18987 GCA_029875015.1 Lepomis gibbosus | reverse complement strand
CACACACACACAGACACAGTCCCTCCATACCTTCCTTCATGTCATTTTCCTCTAATTGATGGATGCCGTCTCTTACCCCTCTTCTGGCCTCTCTGGCAGCTTTTAAAACACTTCTAATGGGATCTCAGAGGACGTCCAGAGCGCCATCTTTCTTTTCCGCTTCTCCTTCAAACTAGCAGCCTTCAATGGGTCTCGTGAAGACCATTATGTATGTGTGTGTGTGTGTTTGTGAGAGACACAGAGAAAGAGAGAGAGAGAGAGAGGGAGAGGACCAGCTGTGAAGTGCACTAATAGGGCTCGCCTAGCCCGATGTCGCCGTCTCGCACGGTCACCGCTTCCATCTCCACCCCGCTGCCCTCATGCCCGATGGGAACTCAAGTAGCCTTCTCAAAGAGAAATAACACTCTGGCATTGTTAGCTGAAGAAAGAGAGAAACACGAGGAGGCATATGGAAAGAGAGAGCAGTGGAGATGAAGAAAGACTCTCTGCCCACCTGGTATTGTAACTGTTACAGGGCTCCTGTAGATCTGAGGTTGCTAGATTACATTTACATTTACCTGGCATTAAAACACTCCTTTGGTGTGCATTAAAATTAGATTCCTCCTTTTGTAAACATTATTTCCTCTTAACGTGCCCATTCTGTAGTCTTGTCTTTCTCTTGTAGCCCATGCAATGGTTTTCATATCACTCATATTTGACTAGTATCCAAGCTACTTTCATACTCGCTGTGTTATTTGGATCCATTTCCATCTCAGATCCACATTATTTTCAGATGTGTAGTTGTTGAATGTGATTTAAATGATCTGCTCTTCAGTGCTTCTTTGGGTAATTTTTTATCTGGAGTAATTTTACACATGGGATAAACCACATTTGTATGCTTTTGATCCCTCACATAGCATGCCACAAAGGAAACAAGGTCAAAGTACAAAGAGAGAGTAAAAAAGGGGATGGGAGTTTTTTTCTATAAACCACAGTTTGTGAAAACCCTGCACCTTTGCTGCACCTTTTGTCTGTCACCACCACTTAATTGTGTAAAGTGTATGGTGCTTTGTTTGGGGAGACCACAACCCTTCAGTGAGTTGATCAAAACAGGCAGAACCAGTAGAGATAAAGGGGTGCAGATGGGGAAGATAGACAAGGGGGTTCATCAAACATACTCTCCTCTCTCTCTCTCTCTCTCTCTCTCTCTCTCTCTCTCTCCCTCTCTCTCACACACACACACACAGACACACACAAACAAAAAAACAGCCACGTCTCCTAGTGTTAGCCTGCCTTAGCACAACTAAGTGAGCACAAGCTACAGCTCTACAATTAAATTGTGCTCATTTCATTAACTTTATTGGCATGACTGCTGATCACAAAAAATGTTGTCAAACCAGTATACGATTAAAAACAAACAATGTCTGTCACACATCATCTTGTCACATTATAAATGATAATAACATATATATACATTGTTTGGCTTGCAACCACAAGAATATATTTTACCTATATTATATGCTAAGTAAAAATGTAGAACATTGCAGTCTTCCACATCTGTCTTTATCACCCTCTCTTTGCAGCCTGTCTTCACCTCCTCCTTTCATGACACACCCTTCCCACCGCCGCAACCACTCAATATTATTGCACTAATACGGCCACTTCATGTGCAAATATTTGAGTCTGCTGTCAAATCCCTAATCACACCGATCAATCTCCCAGATATTACCGTTCAACTGAAGACCTTCGGACAAGCGCATTGATTTTGATGTTTTTCTAGACATATCCCTTCCCTGCGGATATATCAAATCAAAGCTTTTTTAATATTGGGTAAATATTCTCTTCATCCACTCTCAGGGTGACAAGGGAGGCTTGTCTCATAGAGATGTTGAAGTGGGATTGCTATTGCACTACAATAACTGGCAATGGTTTTCTCACCTTGCATAGATTCCTAGCTGCTACTCATGCAATGTTTTTGCTCTTCAAATGCATAAATGCAGTTAAAAAATAACAAATTCAGATCCCCTTCTAATGGCGCCTAAAGGGGAACCACAATAACAAGCCTGAAATTTTTGAGGGTGGAAAACAACAAAAATGTCTGTAGCCCGCATATCATCAGGCTAATTAGGCAGAGCCAGGCATTCTGAATGCATAGCTAATGAGCGCCTTCTCCATCTCTGCCGGGATCACCCGGCACGTCTAATGGTCACATAAATTCTCATTTATAGGTCATAATCTGTCATTTATGTACATGGGCTCCCCCAATTAGAGTCTTGGGCCCTTCAGACTGATGCCTCTCTGGGGGATTCACAGCTCTGGTACCCTGGCACTCACAGAGCCCCATTAGTGACAAACCCTGACCTGGCGTCCAAGCCGACCCTGGAGGACTGTGGATAACCTGGCTCATTAATGGCGCTGGTACTGGGGAATGGTTCCAGGTGCTTGTTGTGAGTGTTCCATGTGTCTGTTTCTATGTCTGTCGGCTGAAATGGTAAGGGACTGGCAGGAAACCAGCATTGAACCTGGGACAACGGGGAAGGGACATGAATAGCAGGAGCTCTGTTCAGCTATGCTTCTTGTGCTGCTATTTGCCATTCTACTGCTGACATTTTGCTGGACAATTACTGTTCTGTTATCAACGACCAAATTTTTCAATGGAGCACGTGGGCCAAATTAGAACTCTAAATAGATCATAAACCTGGACTGCATTCTGCTTCTCTTTAGTCAGAAGAAAGAATGTGAATTGCCAATGAATGGGGATATTTAACTTTGTCCCAGTGGAATCACCTAAAGGCCAAGCAAAAACATTCCCATGACCCCAGCAATGTTGTGTGAGTTTGTGCCCACATGCAGGAGGTCCAGGCATCCAGCTGTTGGGGTGAGCGGTGGGGGTGTTGAGGGGAGTACATGGTCAGTCCCAGAAAGCTATTGGAAAAGAAACTGAGATGTGAAGTTTTAATGAACTACTCAGAGCAATGTCCTCCACAAAGGGAGACAGCTCATATGTAGTTTTTAGGGATTAAATCATCCCTGCACTGTAACATCCTCTAATACTTGTGAGTTATTTCGGTAGTGGTGCGTCTTGTTGTCTGTATATATGCTACCCTGATTGTGATGCACAAAAAACAATACATTAGAATTATGATGGCTGCAGGATCTGAGGACAGGGGGTCATTTATCCTTAAACCCCTCTTATAGGAATGGAGTGACACACAAGTGTTATCTTTAGAAATTTCTTCTCTAGCTTTCCTACAGCTAAATTAGCTCAACAATGTTGCATGAATTAGAGGAATGAGCTTGAAATATGCCACACACAAGCACTGTCTTGTACTCTGCTGTTGTGAGACATAAGATGAGTGAGAAATGCATACTTGGCATGTAGTGCACATTCATTCATCAGAGACAGCAATTAAGTTGATACTGTTTCCCAATCTGTCTACATGTAATGACACAAACAGAAATGGATTCTCTTGCTGTTTTGTCAACATTTTCTCTTGGTATTATTGCACTGCTTACAGACTTCATTTTACTTACACTGGCACTGTCTGCAAATAAATTTAGACCAAAAAAAAGGACCAGCATCTACAGTGAGCCTGGATCAGACATAGCTCAAGTCAAGTTATCTTAAATGGAAAGGCCAAGCTAAGAAGTGAAAGTTGAACTGCCCACACTGTGATGACCCCAGGACGACCCTGGCTAGTTAGCCCCTGTTGACCCATTCCACATACAGTACACGCCACTGCTGTTGCCTTTCCAGGAAGTCGATTTGGATGCTTTTAGCTTCAGCTTCCTCTGGAGACCCCTCTATTCTCCACAGTATGTCTTTACAGTCACATTTTCTCCTTCTCTCACTCTTTTTCTCCCTCCTACTGTTCCTCCCTCTCTATCCTGTCTTTCTATGATCCTTAGAAAAAGATCTCAGAGACCTCAAAGTGCTGTTTTATTGAAAAGGAAGGCAGGAGGGCATCCCACTCCTGTCATCTCTGTCAAATGGTCAGTGCACATGGTTTACTCTGGACTGGAAGCATATCTGATAGCTCTACAGAAAATAGAAAAAGTAGCTATAGGAAAAGTAGGCCAGGCAACCGGTTCATAACCCCTGTCTTGTTATTCATGGAGACAGCAGACAGCATTATAGTATACTGTAATTACACATTTACAGTAATAGAGCATTTTTTATTGCATTGCCAGTGTTTCTTGAACCATCACTTGCAGGAAGGATGTTAAGTGAGACAATGGTACAGTTCAAGCTGTAGTTGTGGGCCAGCCAGATGTGTTGCAACCCAAGCCCTCATAGTCAAGCCAGAAAGCCAGTACAGGTCAGACACAGTGTGTGGGCGTTTAGTAATTTAGTTCTTGTAAAGCACACTCTAGAGGGTGTTTTCTTGGGTTTTGTTACCAGACAAGGAGAAGAGGAGACACTAGTGTTGTGGTTCACCCCTAAATCTGTGGGAAAAACTCAAAGAACGCATTATTTGATGCCTCTTTAGGATGCAAGCCAAATATACTGTAGTCTCTTATTTGAAAGGCAAGACGAAAGGTCTGTGTTCCCGGATCTGTCGATCTTTATGGGATTAAAAAGGACAGAATAGTTAAGTATGGATATAACTGGACAAAACAACTTGGAAATAAAAGTAGAGTACTGAAAATGAGGACAGTCAAGGTCATAGTTTAAAAACAGGTGAAAGCAGGTTGGATAAATAAAAGTCTTTGTCATTAACTAACAAATCAAACCTGGTAATCAATGTACTGCTTGCTCTGCGGTTGTATGTTTATTCACTGCACTGTAAGAGTCATTGAGGTTTTGATGTGGCCCTGACTCTGCTATTATGCTTGTTGACATTCATTTCTCAGATAATACTGCAGTCTCCACTGGTTAGTGGTTAGCTCTGAATAATGCATATTAAGTAATGAGCTGCCCAAATGGATCAGGGGGCAGTCAGTTAGGCCATGCATAAAGCAATCAATTATTCGATCAATAGCCCTCATTAGTCCATCATATAGTTAAGCTGTATGTATGGGCCTCTGGTTGAAATAAATAATTTACAAGTCACCGAGGGAAATGGGAAGACTACCCCCAGTTCAATGTCGATTGCCTTATTGGGAGAAGTAAATACAGCCATTTACATTGTAAACATAGCCGCATTTTGAAAAAAAAATTGTTATTAAATTTGTAACAAACTTTCAATATATATTTATATCCCAATCAAATCTGATCATCATTTATAATGAACATCAGATTGCTCATGGATGGAAACTCATGGAAACTTTGAACGGCGTATAGGCCTACGTCAGCTGGTTAATTTGACTAATCTTACAAGTCCCCAGTACTTTTGGTGGAAACGTGGCTTACGTTTCTATCATGGGATTCTAACACTAATTTATAGTTTTAGATAAAGGCTTATTATACATTTAAATATATCTGACCATCTTGCCATGCTGTGTCACTATATTGTAATGTTACATGTACATATGACTATCCATTGCGTAGTGGGTATTGCAACTTCTGAATTCGTCACGTGATGCACACTGGCCTAAAATAACATTTGTAAAATGTAATTAAATTATTTCTTTGCATTCATGTGTGCTTGGATCCAATAGGATGTCAGCCAGCTCTGCCAGAAGAGGTCTCAGTTGTGAATGCTCTCAACTGGCCTGGCTGGCTTCTGGACTCAGTGCACTTGCTCTATGGGCCCAAAAATCCAGAAGTGAGGAACCTCGCTGAGTTTTTTTTTTTTTTTTTGTCGTATACACACAGTGACCAACTTTCATAGGAATTACTTAACCTCCTTAATACATCTATGCATGGAGAAGGGATCCCTCTGTTTTTCCTGAGGTTTCTTCCTTTTTTCCCTGTGAAAGGATTGTTTTTAGCCAATGGCATAAGGATAGAGGATGCTGTATGCTATGTAAATTGTAAAGCCCCATTCATTGTGATGTGAGATATTCCTGTATAGTTACAATTAAAAACTTCCCATTACACATTTCTGTGGTGGGTAAGAAATCTCTGACTTGGTCGCAGGATCTTTTTTTTACCACTAAATGGACCTACTGCACACACCTCTAGTGTGATCACTGACCCTATTCTATTTATGTGTGGAAAATTGCACCAATAAAGGCTACATTACCTTACGGAATGGAATGCTTTTGAGCGAGCAACCTTTGCCACAAATGTGAAAATGCATCTTGTCTTCAAAGTCCTCCACAAAGAGTCGTGCTGCGCAAACTACTGTAATATTTTCAGATCTTGGTCGGCGGTCGTGAATCAGACCAGCAGCGGTTTTTCGTTGTTTTGGTGCTAATGAGTGCCATGACGTGCGCCTAACACTACTTCGCTGAAGGGGGCAATGCTGGGAAACTGAGCCAACTCAAAACCTCTGGCGCCAGTCCCACATAGCGATAATCTGGATGGGGCGGAGCCTGTGGAGATCAGAGTGGAGTGCCGCCTTTGGCGTTTTTCCCATGGGACCCTTGAAGTGAAGAAAAACATGATCACAAAACTGCATGCATGACCATTACACCTTTATTCTTTAAAAACAATATCAGTGTAACTTTACCCACTTGATTCCGGAGTTTCCGGGGCAAATGATTTTACCAAGTTCTGAATGTAACTGGGGAAGGATTATTCTGTATTTTTTATTTACCCTCAACTTCCGTCACAATTATCTGCAACTACTGTCTAGCTTCTAATCATTAGACCAACCAACAATAGTCTCAATTCGCAGCCCAGTGTCTTAAATCCCCTTCCTGCCTAAGTGGTCATGTTTCCTTCTACTAATTGCATCCAGACGTTTGGAATCAGACCTGAATGGTTGTCTAGGTGTTAATTGGTTTGAAGGACTGCTAACAGGGACAAACAGGAGAAAGGTGAATTAGGACGGTGCATGTGGCCCATAAATAGCTCGGTGTGGCCTGGGTGCTGTCATGCCTGTTTAGAGGTGTTCTGGCTTATGTTGTCCATTAGGTGGCTGCGGAGTAAAGACACACATATGCACACACATTTATCATGTAACACATGAACACCAATGTGTTTAGCCTGATGCAATGATCTTCTTTTAACTTCCATGTATGTTAATAAGTCAATGTCCTTAGCCTGTAATCTAAAGCATTCTTTACATCAAAATGTATTTTAACTGTGACCTGATCTTAGCCCTTTTAAGTCCTTTTTACATTCAAAACTAGTAAAGAATTAGAAATGGCTGCCTCTCAGACAATGACAGTTGGATGTCTGCACTACACTTTCTTGTGCCATCCTCCACTCATTCATGGTCATCACAGTCACCCTCTTCCCTAGGTACACAATTAATTCATAAAGTCTTCTATAAAACATGAGTTAGGGGTAGAAACATGGTCAAACAGGTCATGGAAAGCTCACATTTGGCCATTTTGTTTGTATTGACCATCTCTTACTGTACAAGAAAGATCTCCAGTGCATCTCTTGAGTTCTATCCTGATCACTTAAGAAACAAGGAAATAATGCAGTTTAAAGAGCCTGCTTTAGATGACTGTGAGTTGACCGTGACAGTATGGAGATGTTATTAGATGTTTGTGAGACAATGTTGTTGTGTATTATGGAAAACATCTGGTTGGTGAATATGGTTAGATCTTTCATATAGCACATTATCCTATAATCTACTGTAAGTAAGTCTTGGACCTGTACATAGTACACAGATTTACACGTTTTCACTCCAATTCACTTCAATTTAATTTATATATTCCATTCATGTATTTCATGAATGGAAATACATGAATGGAATTTCATGTAGAGCAGGTCTAGACCGTATTCTTTGTAATATCGTTAACAGACACCCAACATTTCCTACCATGAGTAAGCACTTGGCAACTGTAGAAACCTTGAACAGAACCATGACTTGGGGTGAGCGTCCAACTTCTCCCAGCAAAATTGATAGTGTTACAGACAGAAAATTAATAATAGTACCACTAATGATAGCAACACAAAGGACTAATAATAATAATTGTAGCAAAAAAGGAACACAGGGGGAACTGGAAGCCTGCAACCACAGATCCAGACTCCACAGATCCAGAGCCAGAAACCCGTGCAGAAAGTGACAGAAGGAGAAAGGAGAGGGAAGAAGTCAAGTTAGTAACATGTAATAATTGGATTAGAATGCATACAGATGGAGAGGGAGAACGCCTCAATCTAGGAGTGTACGAAATGTCATTGTTTTTACTTTAAAAGCTTCTATTTAAGTTTTGGAATTAAGCTTCAAATTTCTGTCATCATATTTTGTGACATCACCCTGAATTTTAAAAAAGTGATTCTTTTTTTTATTAAGTAAAGGCATAATGTGAAGCGTTTGTTGTAGCTCCAAAGCTTCAAACTATTTGGTACAGCCTACCTCAATCTAAAGACATTTTATTTGGAGTGCTCTTGTCAAGAAGCTCAGTATTTGAAATACCAGCACAGTGAGCAAAAGCAAACTTTGACCTTTTCAGTGTCTAGAAGAGCTTTCCTTTAAGGACATCAAAAAGATGTCTTTCCCAGAAGTCATTTTCTCTGTAGCTTCAGCAAAGTATGAAGAGGTTTAACGTGCACTTAGAATTTGTCAGGAATCTCTCTCTTAACAAGTGTTACTTGGTGTTAAAGGCTGCTGTTTTCCTGCTGAGAAATCAGCTGATTCTGTTCCCTGAAAGCTGCAGCTTACACGTCTTCTGAAGGGGGAGATTATGCTCTTGGGAGGCTTTTTGTTGCACCTCAAGACACTGCTGCCTTACCAGCCTGCCAAGGCCTATTTTCTATGCAGATCAGCTGTCCACCTGCTAGAAGAGCTGACATTTTGGCTCTTGCCACATGCCATACTTTCCAAAGGAGCCTTTGAGAACTGCTGAGGGGATTTGCAGCTGTGTACAGCAGAGAGGAAGCTGGATCTCCAGCTGGTGTTGGCATGGTGGTGGTACAGAGCAGGCTAGTGTTGCTCTGGCCAGAAACACTCGCCTCTGCCTTGTGGAGAGATGGAGTGTGAATCAACATCTTTCTTTCTGTGTCAAGCTCCTTTTATGTTTTTCTTTCATTTTTTTAGTTGAGGTACTTTTAAACCTGCCTGGAATGCTGAATTCCCACCAGGGTTGTCCAAATAAAGATAGGAATCTGACTTGCTTTTGATTGACTGTTATCAGCTAGTGTACATGTCAAACTAAAATATTAAAAAAGAAAAAGAGTGTAAGATGAGGAATGAGAAAATAAGTTCCTGACCAGATATGGTTGGTGCCATGTATATAACCACAGCAGAAATTGTGTTCTAAGCCAGTGTTAAGCAGCACTATCATACTGCTTTCCACTGACTACATCTATTCACTGATATTTCATGGTAACATTAACCCTAAACACAAGTGATAACTGCAAACCCTGCACCAGACCGGCTAACACAGAGGATGTAAGTCGTTAGCCGGATCTTTTTTCCCCTCACCTAACCACATCTTAGTTCCCAACCCCACTTCCTAATCTTAAATTCAAGAAGCTCAAAACTCTTAAATGAAGTGCCCTCACTCAAAATGTCTAGAAGAAGAGTTGTTTCTCACAAGTTTAAAAGTATAGAACACGATAACACACAGAAATTGACTCACTCACACCTGTAATCACTTCCTGACACCCTTAGTCCTGGTTCTTCACTCCGTGCAAGCCACTGCCTGCCTCAGCCATGTCAGTCTAATGCACTGCAAATGAACTGTAAAGCTTCAGTGGAGAAGCTCATTTATCGCTCCATATTCAGATTATGACCTTTGCCAGGACCAGTAACAATAAAACAGTCAACCCCCTTTAGATTGGCCAATTGGTATACATGAATTGTACAAAAAGATATTGAGATGATAAGGACAGTAATGTGAAGGCTGAGTTTTGAATAAGAATTCGAAAGAGTGAAGAAACAGAGACAAAGATAAACGTGTCAGGCAGACTGAAAGAAAGAGCAAAACTTTAAAAAAAGAAAAACTGCATGAGAGAGATACAGATGGAGATGAAGTTTGAACAGACAGTAGTAGAGAATATAAATGCGTTGATTCTCAGGTTGTGGACTGTAGAGAGGTACTGAGCCTCTCCTCTCCACCCCTGACAGCGGCTGACAGCATGATCCACCAGCTGATTTACATTCATGCCACTACGAGCGAGCCAGCACCAAGCTCTCTGCCATCTTATGAAGTGCAGTCTTTATTTTACCTCTCCATCTATTTCTCTTTATCTCTTTCTTCATCCCACGTCTAAGAATCTCTACGGTGTTTTGTATAAGTCTCAGAGTTCTAAGTGAAAACCAACAGTGGGATGTTTTTTCTGTATACAGCAAGTTATGTCAAAGTTATGTGTATCAGAATGAATTTTGCCTTCGGGCTGCTACTCTTGCAAATGTTTGAGAAGTCTCAAACTCAGGGCCAAGTCTTGGCAGGGAGTATCCGCAATGACCTTGTCGACAATATTTGGATGAATTGGGTAACGTCTTGTAATTATGGTGCCTTTTGGATCCGTGCTGTTGAATGACAATTACATTAAAATACCCCCAATAAATTACAACAGAACTGTGTTTTGTGTATGTAAATATGCATAATCATGAGGTCAAAACAGGCCTCCATGCACTAACACATATAAGTACACAAACATCAATACTGTACTTACATACTCACATGCTGTAGACACACCCAGGTAGATACATACTGTAAACATTTGTGTGTCTGGAGACGGTTAGTGCACCGCCTTCATTTGCAGAGGAGACAGCAGTAAACAGTCGCTGTGGTCTGCCCTAAGGCCCACACTTGTCATCACATCTGCCAATTAAGTGTTGAGTAGGAGGGTGAGCCGAATTGGAGACTACTCACTGCCAAAGCCCCAACCTCACCCCTAACCCACCCTCACCTCACACACCCCAGCAAACACACCTACACAATACTGCTGAATATCTCAGTGATAGCTGCATTTACATGGACTCTAATAGTCCACTTATACTTGCAATAATAGTCCAATCATAATTTAAATACCTCATGTAACCACCTCAATCAGAAGAGGTGTTGCAGGTTCTCCTAATCATATAGAAAAGGCTGTAAATTACTGAGACTTTTTTTCAACAACACATTGAAGTTGATCTCATTCCATTGTACTGTGGCAGAATACAGAGATACTGCAGTATTTTGAGTGTCTTTAATCAGAGAAAATTTGATTTTTACGTACCAAGGCACAGCTTTTTGAACTATTTTATATGTAAGCAACATCGTAAGTTGACCCTCCACTAAACTGTTAAGAGTAGAGCATCTTAGCTTGGAGGATGGTCACTCCACTGGTATCATGATAGCATCAATGTTTTCCTTTTCTTAATTCATTAACATTATCAAATGAGTTCTTGCCTTGAAGTGGATTTTTTTTTTACAGATTCTTGAAACAGGTTTAAGTGAAGTGACATTTTAAAATTCAGTCCTGCCTGAAGATATCTTCCTCATGCTACACCTCAAAACCCCTCATCTCCCTCAGCCTCCTCGAATTAGTGTGTGCTCTGTCAGGCAACGGGCTTCAGATTTGCCCCCTCCAGTCTCCAACCTCCAAACCAGGTCAGCCCACATCAGTGCTCTGCTCAGCACAGCACAGCTTCTCAAGGTTGGGCCAAGGAGAAACTACAGAAAGGCAACTCTTGCCATCTGTTTTATTTGGAACCTGATCCATGTTTGACCATGCAGCCAGGTACAGAAGAAGACAGAGCCAGATATGAACAGATTCAGACCTAGCAAGTTATTCCTGTTTTGTCATGGTAAAAGCTGTGTTGTTTTCTTGTGTTTTTCAACACGTTGCTTGTTTTTACAGCTGATGATCCATGTAAGTGTGAGAAATATTTCGGCTGACTTCGCCTGGCATAGCTTTGTGGTTTCTTTTCAGTGAGGTTGGCTTGGGCACTGATGGATGCTTGAGAAAATGGCCCAACTCCCACAAAACCTCAACACCAGTAATAATACCCCATATCCTCAAACAATTAGTCTCCCCCCACATATCTGACAGCCACAGAGTTTTCCTTTCAAACATAAATATTGTTCCTCCCTCAGTAGGAGCCCCAGTCATGGGAACCCTCTGCCCTCTAGGCAACATCACCCTCCCTTCCCAAGGTTGTCAAGCCAAACTAACCAGTCCCATCACATCTCGCTAACTAACTAGCCCACTAGGCTTTGACATCTTCATCTATCACAGCCTTGATAAGGGGTATCTTTAATTACACCCTCCTCTCCCATGGATCTGTATATCTTTTCTCTCTCCCACTAACAGACTCCCATCCATCCATTCTTAAAGATCCCTCCCAGGGAAGGCTATAGCGTGTCACTGTCCCAGTGCTCGGGACTCAGTAAGTCGATCCAACAGGAAATCAATAGCATGGCCTAATGCTGAATAATTGAGGTTACGGGAGTTCAGCAGCACTCCCCAGACATACACCCCCACCCCATCTTGTAATCTCCCATCATGCAAAGGGTGGGGCGCACTGTGTCCTCATGTCCCTTCTCTCACACCGACTGCAGAGATACATTTGTTTGAGTTACAGACCAATTGAACACTAGAGTGCGCCTTCATTTCGTTGCGCTTAGAGTTTACTACTGGCTATCTAGTCATGGAATTATTGATCTTCAGCAAGAGGGCTCATCCGGCGAAGCTAAAAATACACATCAACACAGACTTGCCTGCCTTGACAGCTTTTTGTGACATCTATTGAGAGACATGTGGAGGAAAAAACTGCATTTTGAGAGAAATCTGAATGGTCCTGTGTAAAAACCTAATTTTCATTTAATGTACCTTGACATCTACTTAGGAGTAATACCATAACATCTCAAAGTCCCATTTCTCTTTGTTCAGTTGCCAGAGCTTGTAGAAGAGGTAGGATAACAGGAGGGACTACAGTTACTTGCAAGGTACTTAGAGTGTGACGTGCACTAGAGGGCACAAGCTGCCTTGCTAAGACACCAACCTGTAGGTGGAAAGAACCTAGAGGGTGAGCTGAGAGGTGGATGTCTATTTTAAAAGGGTGCCAAAAGGCACTGAAATGTTTCACCTTTTTGATGAAAGGTGAACAAAATGACATCCATTTACCCTTTGGAATGTTTGATCAAAGGGTATGTCTGAAGCATGAGCGAGTAGTTTTGTCATTTGTCAGACGGCTGTGCTGTCAATGTGGTTTGGACAGCGCAAAGTTTTTTGCAGCAAACACTGATACATTGAGATTTTGGATTTTGTTTTTTTTTTATTCTTAGCTGTCAATTTTATGTCTGACAGTGTTTGTGTAACAGCCAGAATCTGTCAGTATAAGTTTATTTTTGACAAATAGTCTGCTGACCTGTTCATCTCTGTATTTGAAAAAGAGCCAGGCTGAAAAGTAGTCACCTCTGACACACAGACATAGATGAAAAGACCAACTGCAGCAACCTGACTCTCACCAGCCTTCACTCACTGCAGCTATGGTAGTCTAACTGCTAACCTGTGTTTGGTGTGTTTAGATGTCTTAGCTTTTTCTCTTCAGACCTCAGGCTTCCAGTAGTGGCTAGTCCTCTTGTCACTTCTGGAAAGCTGCATGCAGGCCTCCAAGCAGCTTCTTTTAGACTCCAGGATGCAAGTCTTCTTCTACACAAAGCTGACTGCGACACACCATAACACACACACACACACTTCTTCACAGCCAGAACCATAGCCCCATAGAGGTGCTGAGCTCTGTGAAGTGATGTGCTTGGCTTCAGCCCATGGCAGCCACAGAAAGAGCATGTAGAAGAGGAAGCGGCAGAAAAACACACTCAGTGTCTCAGTAGCCTGTGTCCTTGTTATTCAGTTTGAAGCTTCATTGCTGAGTTTTTTTTGCTGGTGTTGCACACCTCAGACATCATCATCCTGTCATGTGTTTGCATAAGGCAAAAAAAAGCCAATCACACCTCAATCCACCATGTTCAACTGTACACACAAGCACATATGCTATCAATAAAGTGATACGTGGTTCAGAAAATGTATTAAATTAAACATAGTAAATATGTAGCACATTAACCACCAGGAAAAAAAGTAATGTTTGGTAGCATTTAGTAACATTTTCATTAACAGCATGAGAGAGATACAACAGCAACAACAGCATCTGTCTAGAGATCCACAAACACTTCACGCAGAGACACACCCTTGTGATGGTATTTTGTCTGTCAGGTTGTTCGTTTTGTGCACATTGTTGTAATTGCTTTCTTCTAGTCTAACACACTGCACGTACACTTCTCTCTCACAAAGCCAAGCCTGTGCATTCCCTCATGGGCACAAAGCCATTTCTTTGTTGTCTTCTCGTGCGTTACGGTGTGTTAGCGAGAGTGTGTCCCTTCTCGCATTGTGTGTTTACCACCCTACACATAGTACACACAGAAGGACAAGCGTCCTCACTCCCTGCTTCTCTTCGTCTCTTCTCCCTCCAGGCTAAGGCCACTCAGGCCTGCAGATGGCAGATAATGACAGTCCTGTCCCCACTGGCTAGTTGTATGTGTGTGTGTGTGTGTGTGTACGTATATATGTGTGTGTTGTGTGGGTGTTAGCTCTGCCTCTGCTCAGTTCAGTGCCAACAGTTGGGTGTTTAGCTCCACTTGGCCATTTCCTTGTTGGCTGATTGGATGCCTGGGTCACTGGTTAGCTGATTGACTGGCTGGAGAACTAGCACCAACTTATTGGCTACTAACTGGTTGCCCTGCCGACTGACTAACTAAATGGCTTGGAATTTGTTGACTTACTTGTTTGCTGACTGGCTCATTGGCCGAAATACTTACTGGCTGATTAGCAGTCTTGCAGAGCACCTGACAGGATGATTGACAAGCTGACTGGCTTAATGGCCCTACACTGGCAGTGCCCGGCTAAAAGACAGGTCGGCATACGGTAACCAGATTGTGTGTGTGTGTGTGTGTTCAAGTACCCTTTTCCCTCAATATGTGCCTGCTTGTACTTTGTTGCCTGGAAGACAAATAGGTATGAAACTCCACTAGTATATTGTCCAGCTGCCCTCACTGTGCTCTGTGAAGTGCATGTGTGTAATTTAGTAAAGTCAGTAAGACCGGTTTGTTTTTGGTTCATCAGAACTCAAGATACCCCAGATAAAGGGGTATTCCAGTGCTTTGGTGTTTCACAAGTCTGGGAACTTGTGGGAGACAGATCAAAGAATGGATGGTCAATATTGTAGTAGTAGAGGCCAACATATCCTTACATTTTGTCCCCAGTATCGACTGAGCTCCAAAAACACTGGATCTTATGTTTCCCACAATGCAACTTGATGGCATATTTTCATATTTTATTAAACCTTCCTTTTCTTGTAATTGCCCACATCTCTTAAACTCCACGCACACAGTTTGAAATGCAGATTTCTGTTTTAAATTGTATCAAGCCCAAGCCGAGAGAGATGACTGCAACAACATCATCAGGGTTATTTTCTCAGACTCCCCTCACAGCCATGCAACTCTTTTCACAAACTGAGTAGTAGTCTTTATAACGAGTAAACCAATCCCCATGTGTAAAATTGGTGGAATGGCCTTTTAACCCAGGAACCAGTGCTGATCTAGCTACTGGTTTTATCTGATTCAGACAATACCTTTTGTCGTCTCGAGATTCAGTCCAATACCTTTTTTTTTTACACACCCACTGTCTAATTACGTATCAAAGATGATTAATATCCATTGAGAGTATTCATTACTATATTTTGTAAATGTGTGGTAAGGTTTTCTTGTGTCCTAATTATTAATAATTAATGTAAAGTAAAACCATTGCCCTCTTGCTTGTTTATAGAATGTTTTCTTAAATTTCATGATTTAATGAGAGTTGGATGCACAGCTCAGAGCAACAAAACACATTCAATTATTGATGTATTACAAGTCAGGTGTTGCTTTCAGTCATCAAGCACACTAAGATATTTGTTATGCTATTTTACAAGTTCAAAGTGCTTCTTTTTGCTTATAAGGTAGTCTGTGCACACATACTGCCTCTGTTGTTGGTCCATGGCCCCGGGCTATCAGGCAGCTCACCCGGGGCTAGGAGGGAGACCAACACCCTAATCAGACAACAATATCTGCACCTCAAAGCCACGAAGTCAAACTTTATCCCATTGTCATACTGGAATTTTGTTTTGATCGATAGTGTGCCTATGGTATGAGATATCTGCTTGAATCTGACATGACATTGGAGAGTGCTATTTGACAAACACAGCTCACTACTCCATTGCTGATCCTGTAAAATCTTTTTTTTTAAAGATCGGGACATGGTAGAAAGCCCCCTAAACAAAACAAAAACAGGCAAACTATTGGTGGTGTACCTTGGCTGTCTAGGTTCCTTTTTGCGTTTTGAGGCGTCTTTCTTGTTATAGTCAAGAAAGGTCTCCAGATATCTCCAATGCAGCTAGAATTTGCAGCTCTCTAACATATCAGTGTTAGCTCTTAGTGTCATCATCTGAGAATCAAAGAGAGAGGGCTTTTCTCTAGATCTTTTCACCAACACGCTGAGACAGATAATACTTAGGCAATTAGGGCCAGCGTGTATGAAACCATACTCTTAAAGCTTAAATTTGTCTGGTTAATGATCGGTTCTGCCCTTGTTAAAGGTATGAAATACCTGATTTCCATCTGTGTTGACTACAGAGAATGTATGGCCTTGTCAAGGATAGAGCCCTCCCTCTCTGTCTGCTCCTCATATTCCCTCCATCTCTTTCCACCAGGGAGGCCTGAAATGTTTGAAGCTTTACCTTTTTTCTTTTGCCCCCCCCCCATCTCTCTCTCTCTCTGCGCCGAGGTCCCTGGATGTGGAGATTTTAATTACTCTCTCCTGGCTTTGTGCATAACCAACGAAAGATTGAAGGGCACTTCCCTCTGAAAGGCACTGTTAGAATATGGGTTTTTCTAATGCCATCGCATTGGGAGAGGAATACTAATATACAAATTGTGACTTTTTGTGCTTTTGTGTGCATCTGCTGAGTGTGTATGGGTGGGTGGGTGCGCGCCCCTACTCATATCTATTTGTGTGTATTTGCGAGCGCGGCCCCTAGACAGACTGTCTGGTGTTGTTTTGCATGTGAATCAGGGCAGGGGAGGAATGGCATTATTAGATTGGGTGTGTAGCCTGGCGGGGGTGGGCTGGATGAAGACTGTGAGAGCAGGTAGGTTCATTGCATTGATTAGATTTAGACCAGTTTGAGGGTGCAACACCTCAAGGTGCCCCCAACAACTTTGTTTAGACAGAAAAGTGAATATAGGGTGGCATGAAAATCAATAGAGAACATCATAAACAATCATTATACTGCACAAACTAGTTTGGGTACAGAGTGTGCTTTCTGTGCATTCAACCTAAACGTACAACGCCCTTCAAAGAAACAAAAAGTGCATGCGACTTTTAGACTACATTTGTGAAAGTTGGGGCACAGACTAAATTGTAAGTAGGCAAACTATAAAATGAATACATTTCTGCACACTTTGAATGGATTAGGATAATTAATATGATTACATTTTAAAATGTAGACGTGTTGATGGAACAAGATTAGTTCAGCATTATTTCATGTGTCTGCGCAGTGTTAATTAGTGTCAGGTGATGGATGGTAATTTTGCGCATGGAGGTCATAGGATGCTCATCATGTTTCTTACTTTATTATGGACACCTACCCTAATTGCTTTCATGAATATGTCATCATTTTTCCCTCCCTTGCTCCCTCCTCTTCCCTTCTCCCTTTCACTCTTAAGTTGCAAACTGCAAAGGTGTTTTGGGTGCCTTCAAAAACGTGTTATTTATTTCCTGGGGCTGAATATGGTTGAATTGTACATATGACCACGGCTTACAAGGCTTATTATTATACACGGCACAACGCGACGGGGGGCATAGTAGGAATTTTTTCTTCTGTCAGCACTGCGTAGGTAGCATTCACACAGGGCGCCCTAATATGTGTGAATTCATTTCCCCAAACGCAGGAGGAAAACTTCAAAGGCAGGGACAAGAACTTGGCCGAGTGGATTTGAAAGGGATGAGTCTCTAATCTGGTTAAACTTTGCTTGCTCTGTATATTTTCTTGCTGCCTCTTCCCCCATACTTTCTTTAACACCCCTCCCACCTTGTTTTTTTTCTTCTTCCGGCAGTGAATCTACCTTGTGAGCTGCTTTGCTTCAAAAAGTGAAAGAAATGATGACTTAATGTTTTAGTGAGAACAGCAGCATAAACCAATCTTGGGACTTGCGTTCGCTTATTTGGGGATTATATTTCTTTAAGCCTGTCATCTTCCTGCTCCCTGGCATATAAACTCCCCCCACCCCCCCCACCCTACTGCCCTTGTACACAATCACTGTTATAAATGGGAGGATACAGTCCATGTGTCGCAGCATCTTTGCGCATTACATTTGCTTTGCGGTGTGTGTCATCATTTCAGGTCTTGCCTTAGCAAGCCTTCGGAGCTCTCTTCAATTGCGTCAACCCCATGTGACAGCACTTGAAATATGCATATGTTTCTGAGGCGCTGCAGGGTGCCATTTGAGGGTTATTTGGAATGCTAGTGAAGGCAGGCCAGAGTGCTCGAGACCTATTCTCTGAATATTTGATGGTCTTAATGAGCAGGAAAAATACAGGACTAAGCACTTTGTTTGCTCGACTCTCAAGCGTGTGAGAAATAATGGACATGAGGACAGGATGAAATATTGAAAACTCTGTGATAACTCTGCTGTAGATGATGACACAGGGGTGGCTTTTCACTCCTATCCCATCCCACTCCCACAAATATACTCCTGTCCCTATCTCAATCCCATGACAGAGGAACATAAGAACTCCTGTTCTCTCCCAATCCCTGAAGAATGACTCTCGTCCCATCCCGTGATTAAAAAAATCTGAAAATATTGTTTATTCAAGTTAGAACTGCATATTTATATATAAATATGGTCATTTGATTCCTGTCCTGCCCTATAAGTCAACTAGTGTTGACTTATATTTCTGTCCTGTCCCAGTCCAATGATGAAAAGTGAAGCTGACTCCCATCCTGCAGGAATACCACAGGAATCCCATGACCCTAC
>JAPMOB010003400.1:0-11790 GCA_029875015.1 Lepomis gibbosus | reverse complement strand
CCCCCCCCCCGACCTATGGTTCATGAACTACATCAATACCCTAAGAGGTGATGCTAATCAATAGAAATAATGTCAGAAGTTACATCAGCACTGCACCTTTTTCAAAAAGGCAGAGCAATTCACAAACTTTGCCAGACTAGAATAAATTTCAGCTATTTTCTATTTTTCTATTTGATTTCATGATTTTTATATAATGGTTAATTGCCCTGGGAGAAAAGGAGCCAAACAGAAAATACAGAGGGAAAAGAGCATTTAAAGGAAAAACACATGCTCACTGCGGCAGTGGTTCCTCCCTGAACTGTAGTCAATGAAAGAAAGATCCATCATGAGGCTCCCAGGGGACTAACAGACATCTAAATAGAAATTAGCAGGACACTACCCGGCAGTATAGATCTCTCTGCTCCACTGGTGGAATTGCTGGTGGATGGTAGGTGGAGGAGAAACAGGGAGTAGGAGGAGGAGGAAAACCTGGACCCAATTAGCTTAAAATTTACCACTGTTGGAATGTGTATGTGTGTGTGTGTGTGTGTGTGTGTGTTTGCGCGCACTGTGGTGGCGTTCTGTTTCCAAATGATCTTAGTTGTTTCCTAGACTCCTGCCTCTGGATTTCTCAACCAATAAATGAAACCTGTCAGGGCGTTAACATCTGTGATGGGCATCAAGAGAAGAGTGTGTGGTAGAGGGGATTGTCTCTGCGCCTGTTTGTGTGTGTGTGTGTGAGTCCGATTCTCCACCCAGACATGCATACAAATGTGCATTGCAGGCTTGTATCAGTGCAGAGAGCTGTCATTAGGAATTTGATAGAGTGTGTATCTACGCCCATGCAAGCTCAGTGAGTAAAAGCCTCCGTGTGTGGCACATGGTGCACTTCACTTTTGGATACATGATGTCTATAGGATGTGGTGATTTGTGTAAGTGCGATTTTGTGTACCCGTAAATGTGCATTTGTTTATATTAACCAGAAATGAGGCCTTTTGTAATCTACTTTCTTGTCTGTTCTTGTGTGGAGAAGTGTTTCCCTGTTGAGCAGCAGTAGAAGAACAGTAACAATCAAGGGAATTTTGAATAAAAGGCTGTAACGTTGGAAGATATCCACTTGATTTGTCTAACTGCTTAAATCAACTTCAGATAAACTGGAATGTATTTTTACGCAAAATAAGGATCCAAGACTGTGGCTTTTGTCCCCCATTACTTACACGGCATGTGCTTTAGGAAGGGATCTCATACAATGTAGAACCCCTGACTCTGCTGCTGGTATAATTCTGCGAAACCTCTCCCACCAAACCCATGAATGAGCCGGTTGCCCTGCGAAACCTCATCCCGCTTATGACTTGCTCTCCACAGCAAGAGCCTTGCCAAGATCCCTCTTGGTTCAACTCATCTTCTCAAAGATGCCCTTCCAGCACTTCACAGCCCAGGACAGAGTGCAATAGCCTTCAGAGGCAGCTGTGACCTACTCTAAAATTGGATGAGAGGCTAGAACACCACATACGCATACTGTCCCCCCTCAAAAGTTATTCTCCAATGAGAAACTCATTATGCCTCTTTGCGATTTGAAATGAAATTGAAATGAAATGAGCCCCATGGCATCAAACAGAAAGAGCCCAAACCTTTGTGTGGGGCCATGAAATGTTCACACATGTGTTTTGTACTATTTGCTTACATGTGTTGGCAAAGGAGGGATGGACCGTTGTTTCATTGCTTGAAGTTGTTTCTCAGCCATTGTGTTCGCAAAGCTCCTCCTGAAGCCCATCTATATGTGAGGGATCAACAGGAAACCATAGAGCTTGTTATTCAGCATTAGTTTGTAACTTTATCTTAGCGATATCAGCCTCTCTTTTGTGTTCACTCTCTCCTAGAGGTTCCAGAGCTGTATTAAATCACTGCTAGTACTAACCAAAGATTTCTTACTGCTACTGCTTCACATTAAAAGCATTCAATTGGTGAAACATGGGGTAATTTGAAGCACTGAATTTTTTTTCATCAGTTTCAAACATTGCAGGGAGTAAAGCCCTGCATATACAACGGCGACACAAACAACATTGTTCACATTCTTGCCTGCATACTTTGTACCTGCAGGATTTAACCTGAATCCACTAGGGTGCAGACCAGGACTGGATCAACCCTCACCAACACCTGATTATCTTTCATGACAACCTCCAGATTTGCTTTCTTAAAGTCTGCTGCTGACCTCTTTCTTTTGCATTTACTGACAGTTGACAAAGCAACTGCATAGCACCACCACCTGGGCTGGTGTTTGGAACAGTAGCTTGCGGCTGACCTGCCGGTCAGATCGACATACTGCTCCCACGTTCATGTGCGGAATTGCATCTCGCAGTCACTTGACTTGACTGAAGTCAGACTCGAGCCGAAAATTTGAATACTTGAGACATGATTGACTAAAACAGACTCGACTTGACTTTGACTTGGTGTTCATGACTTGAGATTTGAATTAGACTTGAGACAGATGACTTGAAAATTACTTGATTTTTTTTAATGAAATATTTGCATTCACTCATTTCAACGTTTGCAGCATAATCCCGCAGCCATCACATTGCAGTCCAGATCTCCGTTACAGCGGCACAGAAAAAGACCACAGACATTAAAGGATTGTGTTGTCGATGACGGTAGGAAGAAAAGAACAGTGATGTGCAAGGTCTGCAGCTCAAAAAGCAGTGATACGACCACCATAACATCCAACATCATCCGTCACTACTGAACCCATAATGAGAGGTACCTACGTTACGTGACTGTGGCTTTTTAGCTAACCAATAGGCTGGTTGAACACATAGAAAGCTAATGTTAAGTTTAAGCTACACCCAGTTGTTTGGCTGCAGTTTGGTTCTGTTGTAACTTTATGTGACAACCTCTAAACAATCCTGGTAATAACATGTCCTGATGACAGCTATGTGCTCATAACTGCTATGTTAAGCTCATTCTCATATGATACACTATTTGAAAGCTAAAATCCTCGTGATTCAACCAATGCAAACCATTTGAAGATACAATCGCAGCAGCGGATACAATCAGCGCTTCTGTCAGACCAACCAGTAGAATCAAAATTGATGCGACTCACCTTTGAAGCCTCATAGTAATCCATCGATGGAATATATTCCAACAAACATGGTCTTGTTACGTTGTCAAAGGTCCAGAGGATCCAATCCAGTAAAAATATTTAGTCCAAAACACATTATTCAATCAATAAATTCCCAGGAACTGCTGCTGCATCATTTCATATTTTTCTATAAACATGGCTAATACGTCATTATAACTGTAATAATTTGGATGTAATCAAATGCAATATCTTGTATTCAAATTAGCTGCTGAACTCTGACCTTTTCTACTGACACCTAATTCGATCCAATAGGAGCTCACATCATTTCAAAGCCTACAACAGCCAACGAGAGCCCGTGCTGTAAGGAAGGGCCAGCCCCTATTTTTTTGTAGGTAGGCCGTGCCATTTGCAACCAATAGTGCCGATGACTGGCACTTTGTGTAGCCAATACAATTCTGAAAATAATAATATCCAGCTTTAAGTAGGAAGTTCATGATCTACCAGCAAAGAAAACACATCTGCGTCAATCTATGGTGTGATGCAGCAGCAGCTTGCCACCGAGGGGCGGTGCTGTTTTTAAAAAAAAATATGCCTTTGAAAAACTGTGTAAAATATTCATTTTTCATGTTTTTTGCTATAAAATTTAAAAACTAGGTAAGGCTTTATGTTGTGGCCCCACAATGTTTTTCCAGCTAAGTCCCAGTTGTAGTTGTCTGCATGGAAACAAAAAAATATATATCACTTTTTTTTATCACTTTTTAACTGTCCAACCCATAGGGGGTTGGACACTTCAGAGTGGTAAACTGTTCAAACAAACTGAATTCCTATGAATTTCATATGACTTGACTTATGACTTGCTTGAACCAAGCAATGATTTGACTTTACTTGATTGACTTTCATCCCGGTGACTTGGAACCTGCTTGAGACTTGGACATGTGTGACTTACTCCCACCTCTGCTTTTTACCATTCCCTGCTATGAATTACACAAAATTGTACTTAAGTACAGTACTTGAGAAAATCTACTTAGTTACTTTGCACTACTGCCCCCCTGAATTGACCTGTAGTATTAAACCACATTTGCTTACTTGTTACTACCAGTAACTATAGTGGTAACAACAATAGGTAACAGGAGTGTTTAAGTCCGGTCCCATTCTCAGGAGTTTGGACTTTCCATACTCAAAGCCCTTTGATAAAAAGTCTTGGCAGAGCGAACCAGAAAATCTGTGGGTCGCCTCTGACCTCTTTTTGTTGTTTGTAGTACTCACCTTGTCTCCCTGCAGGCTCTTCTTCTTTCCCTTCACTATCCTTTCCTTCCTACATTTTCCATCTATCTCCTCAGCCCTCACCCCTTTCGTGTCAGATTCCCATCCTTCCTGTTCTTCTGATCTTGTTACCTCCTCTCCCTCCCAAATCTTACCTTTTCCTTTCCTCCAATCTCTTTAACACGCCCACATCACCCTCTTCCACTTTAGCTTGGTCCTTCTTAAGTTTCCTCTGCACCAAGAGGTGCTTCCTCCCCCTCTCCCGTCCCTCCTCCCTTGTTTGAAATGTGCGTGTGAGAGCAGTCGCTCTGCAACAGTGTATCCTGAGCTTTCCAGGTCACAGACAAATCAACCTTTGGCTTCCCTCTCTCTTTTCCCTTTCACCTTACATTTGTTACCCTTCATTCAGACTTTGAGGATTTTTTTTAACTTCTGATTGCTTAAATGTCCAAGGAAGATATATGCTTTGTATGTGTTTTGGCAATATTGTTGTTATACATTCATGGCCTTAAAGCTAATTTGAATTTGATATATTGTCAAATTGATACATCATTTTTGATAACATCATTTGAGAGAGAGGTGCCATGGTAATAATTGTGCTGATATCACTATGCTTAGAGGTATGCTTCCATTTTAGGAAACTCTGGAGTTTAGCAGCCCTAATTTGGAGCTGCAGATAAGTGATTTTTTTCTGTATTTGCCAAGAAATAATGTGACAATAATAAATAATACACTCATTACAACCATTTTCTTCCTACACTAGTAGTAGCACTGAAAAGTGCTGAAATGTGGCACAGTGGTGCAGTTACATCGTATTGTTGCCGCAGCATAGCGTGCTTACACACAGCTTTGCACAGGTAAACTACAGCACTGTGGCTTGGGATGTGACACATAGCCTATACATTTACAAAAACTGAAGCACTGTGATCCTAGATTTTCACTGTACACCTCGCAATCCAAGGGGAAGTGATAGGGAGATGGACCACTCTCCCTGTCTCTGGCTGTTTGTTTTTTTTTTACTGACAACATGTTTCTCTGATTGCATGTGTTATCATCTATTTGACTGTACTGTCTGTATCTAACCAGTGATGGGAGTAATGCTTTACAAAAGTAACGCAATTACAGTAATGTATTACTTTTTGCTCTAACGAAGTAATATAATGCATTACTAAAAAATAATATTATACCCGTTACAATCTCAGTAACACACGTTACAACGTGTTTTAACTCAAAATTGAATGGTGTTTTGTTTTGTTTTTTACTGACAGCATGTTTCTCTGATTGCATGTGTTAATCTATTTGACTGTACTGTCTGTATCGTAACCAGTGATGGGAGTAACGCATTACAAAAGTAACGCAATTACAGTAATGTATTACTTTTTGCTCTAACGAAGTAATATAACGCATTACTAAAAAATAATATTATACCCGTTAGAAATCTCAGTAACACACATTACAACGTGTTTTAACTCAAAATTAAAGTTTTTTTTTTTTTTTTTAATAATACACCATCACCAAGAAACATTTCGACAGCAGGAAAACAAAAACAAAATGAGTTAAAAAGTAGGCCCAACGGTATTTCCTGTTGCAGGAATGCGATGGTCAAGATTGAAGACAGGGTGCAAAGTACGGTCTCTCAACAAGACAGTAGTTCCGCTGATGGATCATGCGTAATAGATAAAAAAAAGAAGTCAAGTACTTAGAACAACAAATGTATTCTGATGAACCGATGGTTGAAAGCTTGAATATCTTGTAAAAATTAATTAATTGCTTTACTTCTAAATTTAAGTTATTTTCTTTGTGAGTCCTTTCTGACTGTCATGTTCTCACTTGTATTGCCAGTATTATTTTTAACAAAGTGAAAAAGAAAAACGACACACGTTGAACTCTTCTTGAAAGGAAAAGCTCTGCATGCACAGTGGACTTGTGGAGTCGACGTCCTCGATGCAAGAGGCACGATGACGTCACTTTGGGTGCACACACCTTTGCACTAGAGACACTTCACCAAGCATAAATAAAGCTTTACAGCTTGCTCCTGTATTATTTCATAATCCCAACATCGTCTGACAAAATCAGAATAAATGCCTTTAATGACACCCACACAGACGCACAAATCAATCAATTACACGTCAGTCAGAACCAGAGATTTCTCACCATTTTCTACAAGCAGCACCATTTGGGCGTTTCCCTTTCATCCCAGTTTATACTCATAAAATGAAAGTGTTCTGACATTTTCAAAAAGTGCTTATGCACCAGTCTTGGGAATCAGCGTGACCGTTGTCATATTTGGGGAAATAACTTGTAGTGCAGATGTCACTTTAGAGTGTTATGGCACAATCTGAATTGATCCTCTGTGCAGTCAGGGATCAGGAATTACACTTCAATGCATCATATTTTTCACCAGCTGTATACTAACATGGACTGATCTACAAACTGGAGACGGCTCTTAACAAATAAAATTCCTTTTGACCTCCGTTCACACTCTTTATTGTAGATGTTTACCTCCACTTTCAGTACAAAGTGTTCACTTCCATTTTAATGGTCCAGTAGCAGATATTTAGCTTATTAAAGAAAACCTGAGATATTTTGCCACTCCCCACAGAGAAATGACCATAAGCAGTGATACATCATTAAAATGAGAAGCGGGAAACAGCACAGAATATCTCCTCTGTGACTGTGAGTGAGCGGATGACTGCTGCAGCACAGGGAAGAGCCCACCCAAAGCACAGGGTTGATCAAGGGCCGTCTCTCTCTCTCTCTGTCTCTCTTACCCACACACACTCTTACACACACTAGCCGGAGGTTGCTAAAGCCCACCATGAATGTGCCCCTGCAGAAGTAATTCATTTTCATCTTGGTGAACCATTGGGTGCCCTTCTCTGGAATCTCATGTTGAGTGTTTATTTGCGTCAACATATCAGGCCATGCATCAGTGATGACTCAACTAAGTACAAAATGTTGCTGTAGAGCTGCTAGCATGGGGACGCCTTTGAGAGTTTGAGAATTTTTATTGCTTTACCTTCGATCAGCCTGTCCCACTGAACACAGCACACAACCCTTCCTACATGTCATTGTTGGCAAAACAAGTGCTGGAAATGTAAGGCAGCAATGCAATATATTTAAAAAGCAGGTTCTTTATCCAAAAATGAGCTTGTTCAGGGGAAATTAAATGTTCGGGGTATTAACCTCTTGGCACTGCTATACTTCTGAAAATCAGAGTCTGTGAACACAAAAATGTCAGGGATTTAATTGATATTACATCTTTGTGGTGTGGACCTATGACTGTGTTGTTCAAGATGGAGTAGAAGTCTCTTAGGAAGTTAAAGATGCCTAAACACGTATCTACATATGAGTCACTGTGAAGACTGATTTTAATTTCAGTTTGCTTTATTGCTTTATCATGGCATATGAAAGTAAAAGGCGGACTAAGAAAAAGATAAAAACTAGGATTGTGATACAACTGGTAGAGCTGTCCCTTAAACATCCATAATTTGAAACTCATTTTGTAGAATTGTTGTACACAGAGTAACACAAACAGTCCAGAGTAACATCATGGATACTGAACATTTACAAAAACTTTCAACTACTATTATGTCAGAAATAGGAAGGGTGATGAAACTGACGTCAGAGAGCACTTGGATTTTATAACTGAACTACAACCAGGACTTCAATTTCTCTGCCTTAGTGGCAGTCAGATTTTTTCAAATCACAAATGATGAATAAAAGGATTAAAACGTGACTGGACTGCAAGGAAACTGGGCAGTTGAGTGAGTAATATATTTAACATAATCGTAGTTAAGCTATTTTGAAGAAAAAACATTTATTATAATGTCTAGTATATATACAAATGAAAAAAAGTCTATAGATAAGAAACAACAGGAAGCACATGACAAATTAATATGCTGAAGTTATGTGGAATCCCAAATGCAATATTTGGCCAAAAGTGTTGTCTCAGTTGGAAAATTCTGATTCAGTTGCAGATCCACAAACTTGGATTTTGAATTATTATCAGTGGACATTAAAGGAATATATTTTGTGAAACCTATGTTCTTACGGTGATAGTCTACATCAGAAGCTTCACGGTACCCTGTGGAGATTTTGACAAGTGGTGTTGTAAAGCAATGTTTTGACAGTTTTGCAGTAGTACTCTCCAACATCCGTAAAATCACTTTGATACTGTATGTAAATTGGTGGAATTTCCTTTTAATTTCCTATTTTATATGTAATTACCTATATTATATGTAATTAAAGACAGATATATGTTGACAGTTTTGATGATTTGACAGTTTAATATTTTGGACACATACATAGTGGGTGGTGATGGCGCAATGGTTAAGACTGTGCCTTTGGTGTGAGAGACTCAGGTTCAATCCCCCACTGTGACCCATCCACCATTGTGTTTCTGAGCAAGACACTTAACCCCTAGTTGCTCCAGAGGTGTGCAACCTCTGACATGTATAGCAATTGTAAGTTGCTTAGGATAAAAGCGTCAGCTAAATGAGTAAATGTAAGTGTACAGAAGAGATGTATCTCTGTTTTAATGTCTAGGTGACAGAAATGCTCAGTTTGTTGTGTGATTTGTTTATTCGTTTTCTGAACTAAAGTTGTTTTTCAAAGGCTTTGATAAATGCCACTGCTCTGTGGTTCTTCCGTCAGCTGGTCTGTATTGGTTAGGGTGGTGGAGGTCATCCAGTAGTTCCACAGCCACAAAGCACTGATTCCTCAGGACCATTCTGGTTCTGCCTGCTTTAGATGGAGTCAAAGCTTAACTGCTCTCCTAATCTGGACATTTTATCTTTTTGAGTCCCAATGATCTTCATGATCACAAAAGCAGCGATGGGATTGGCCACTCATCTCTCTGTCTTTCTCTAAAACACACACATAAGCACACACAAATCTGTGTGTTTGTGTGGCGACAGTGTGCCATCTTATTGACAGGCCTTGATCTGTAAGAATCAATGGCTCAAGCCAAGAGCCAGGGAGGAGAGGCTTACTTTGCTCGAATCAGCACTCTCTATCTCTCTACCTTACTTCCTCTCTGTTTCCTCATAATATGCCTCACACACACAAACCCCAATTTAAAATCAGAGGTACTTTGACACTGTGTAGTATTCAGAGGAAAAACCTGCTCCGTGCTTGACTGTTACTTTAGCTAAGGTGATTAGTTCCAGTCTCCCTCTACTGGCACTGGAGCTTTACTGTAGCAAGCTGGCAGTACTAAATAACTTACTGAAGACCATATTAACCAGGAGTTAATTGGTGATTCTGTTCATAGGATATGAATAAATATTGAAAGAATGCAGTAGAAGTACGTTTGACAAATTTAAGTTTAAATAGAAGAGAAAGGTGAATGACAATTAAAATGATTGTAGGAATCACAGCTGAAAAGAACAAATGAATGATTAAAAGCAAAATAGACCAGGGAAAGGTATGTAAACTTACAAAAGGATGTGTAAAAGAACATAAACCAGATGTCAAGTGAAAAGGACATGCACCCTGGCAGCCCTTAGCCTGAGCTAGTAGTACAGCCTATTTGTATTTTTAACCTGCACAAAGCATAGCTGGTTGAATCCTGTCATGTCGGGTTTCCATGTTCATGATAGATGCCTTGTTTCCCTCTGGCTCCAGGCATGTAGCCGAGGCTCAGTGGAATTCCTCAGTCTGGTATTCACAAGTCCTTTTTTGACGACATATCCATTTTCCTCCTACGCCCTTCGGTCCCACCATACCTGTCTTTGCAATACTCCATCCATCCCCATTATCCATCCTAATGTGGCAGATACCTGCCTGCATCTCTCCAAGGGGGAGTGGGGCGGTGAGGGGGGCCTGAGGAGGAGATTTTTCTACGATTGAGTGAAACAGACATGTGGGTCTTCAAATTGAAGGTAGGAACATGGGCCCCGTTCAGATTTAATAACTCTGATTTCATTTCTGCATAGAGTTCACAAAAAAAGTGTGAACAAGAACTGGACCACAACTACAAGGAACATACATATGTACATACTGCAGTGTGACCCCCTCCTGGTGGCACCTTACTTCTGACAGACATCTTCAGAGCTTCCGAGACCCAAGGACAGTTGAGATCTTAAATCTTTATTATAGCTAAGTAACATATTATCTGGAAAACAACAAACAACCAATCTCCAAAATTACAGCAGAGAGAGATAAGATCAACTTAATAGAACAAAACGTTATGTTTTTCTTATGTTTAAAAAAAAAAAAAAATTGTGGTTCATTTCTCTTCATTAATATTTGCACATAACTTTTC
This sequence comes from Lepomis gibbosus, assembly GCA_029875015.1. Lineage (NCBI taxonomy): Eukaryota > Metazoa > Chordata > Actinopteri > Centrarchiformes > Centrarchidae > Lepomis > Lepomis gibbosus. Next base: position 1,204 of record JAPMOB010003400.1, on the reverse strand, counting down.
ATTATTTAACCTGACTCACCCAATTTAATTTAACTGAATTGAGTACTCTTCAGTACACCTCACATTAGAGAATCCCTAAATAAATAAAAAATAAATTAAACAGCGTGTGTGCGTGTGTGTGTGAAGGTTTGGTTTATTTGTTTCCTAACGAAGCACCAATCTAATCTAATAAGTGATTTGGTGCGGGGTACTGTCGTATCTTTTAACCCAGACACCAGCATCAGCAATAAAGGGAGGGATTTATGATGGAGAAAAGACACAGGCATTACAGAAAAGTGAGTGTTGGTGTCTCCATTTGAGGGAGGAGCTGATGGCAGTATGAGTGGTAACATCTAGAAGGGTGAGGTGTGGCTCCCAGGGAAAGAGGGAAATAAGGAAGATGGGAAGGAAGGAGGAGTGGAAAAACACTTAGAGAGATTAAACACAGTGGGATGAGTGAGGACTCTGTTTTTATGTGCATGTGTCTGCAAATGTGCTGGCGTGTGCGTGTTTGTGTGTGTGCGGTAGAGACAGGGTTTTGGATCAGTTTCAGGTCCTGCCTGGCAATCCATTATGGATTAGTGGTGGGTCGGCCCTGTTTTTATTACGTATGGAATCTATCATTAATGGACATCTAGAGGACTTCATAGGTATTCAATGAGAAAGACATCAGTCCACTGTCAGCACTTACAGTGTTTGCCTCAGTGGCGCTCAGTGTTGCGGAACCAGGAAACGGTGTTAAACTACTATTATTGGGACAAAGAGTGATACTGGGCTCGAGTTATCCCATTCATCACATGGTGACATCAGTGGGAACACACACCGGTTCTACCTGGGTGGGTGGAGTTAACAGGAAAGTGTGTGTAAGCATACGACCCTAGAACCAGTTTTAACCTATGAGAGAGAAGCTGAACAAAACAAACAAAAACATAAGAGAAGGATGTCAGAGTAATTGACTGGTATGGCAGTAGTAGTATACATTAATTTCCAGACATACACACAAAATACAAAAACATAACTTTCACAATACTGGTGTCTGTGGTCCTCATGTCATGTGTAATAATGAATGATTTGCTAAGCCTGCCACTCCCTAACTTATTCTGGTTCTACACTAGAGAATAATCGGGCAAATGATGTCACGCTTGGGGTGCAGGGTAGTGTGTGTGGAGTGCAGGGCAGAGCAGGTGAGGACCCAAATGCAGGACACGGAGTGGAGCAGGTACAG
>JAPMOB010003363.1:0-10047 GCA_029875015.1 Lepomis gibbosus | reverse complement strand
GTGTGTGTGTGTGTGTGTGTGTGTGTGTGTGTGTGTGTGTGTGTGTGAGAGAGAGTATTTGTGAAAGGGAAGGAGAAGAAAGTTGAAATAGTGCAGCCAAGTGTATAAAATATATATTTCTTATTTTTGCCCAGCTTGTGTTTGCCAGTGTGTGAAACGTGTCTGCATTTTTTACTTTTTAATTAATCTAAAGATTGCTGTATGCAGCTGCAACAACACTTTGAGAAAGCATAACAACACCACATTAGATGATGGTACAGAACGACAGGAAAAACAAGAAGCAACCAAAGGCCTTGGGCTTAATCAAACCAGGACATTACAGCTACTTTATCTACACCTTAGACTGATAGTCCACCAGGACAATATAACACACCTGCATGGATTTTGAAACATTTTCTCAAGAAGCTGCAACAGATGCCTGACAAGTTCCAAAATACGATACCCATAATGCCCTTGTGCACCACATTAAGGAAAGAATTACCAACAGCAGCTCCAGGCTTAAAAGGTGGATAGATGCAGGGAGGAGTTCAGCAGTGACTGTCACTGATTGTAACCCTGTCTCGTTCTTTGCACTGTATCTAAATGAAGCCTTGCTGTCTCTTCTGCACCTGTCAGCGCTTGTTAACCTCTGAATTGATTCTTCTGCGCCATGTGCATCTCCTTTAATTAAAGACACCGGCTAATCTGGCTTTCACCGGGCTGTATTTGCGAGCGAGAAGCTGTCATCTCAGGATGATTGTGGCTAAATATAGCAATGTACATTTACATGTATTGATAAAATGAGTTAGAAGGTCAGCAGAGGATTGATAAAAACTAGTTTGACCTCTGGTGAGTTCCACCAATGACTTTCACATCCATGTACCAGAAATATTGTAATGTACAATAACTTGGGCTCAATCACAGTGGAACAAAAGTACCAAAACATCCATGGAAATGTGTCAAACCACTCCAGCAGCATAATCTGCGTTTCCATGGTCCAAACTGTTTCCATCCCAATCACTGACATAGTTTGTGCACATTAGAGCAACCGCCTCCTGCTCCCAAATTCTGCATTTGAGCCATGCGTGTAGAGTTGTGGAATGATATGGACAAAACTTCATATCATATTTACATACTTAGAAATACTTAAACATTCTGCTATACATCATAATATTTTTGATTTTGAAGGTTGGCAAGTTACTGAAATGAAACGCAACCCCAACCAGATTTTAGTGTTTTAACCTGTGCAAAAGAGTAACATCGGAAACCATACTTCTGTAACGACCATTTTAATGAACTCCACTAAATTGTAAAAGGTAAACAAGACCTTTGTGGCTTACACTCAAAACTCCAATTTCAAACTCACCAACTGTCTTTGCCGTAGCACATAGGTGTTGTCAATGACACCAGTAAATTGCATTGGATTGCATTGGAACCCATCACAATCACGGATTTACACAGTAAGCAGTGTAGTTCTGTCTCTTTAAACAGTTGAAATGCCTTTACAAAACTATGTTTATCATGGAATATGAATATTAATTTCATGCTTGGTTTGGCCAAAAAATTATACATTTGCTAACAACATATTTGGACAACATGTGCCCAAACAATTATCTTCCAGAAGCAGTTATTTCCTGGAAACAAACGGCAGCTTTAGCAGCTGCTAGTTGTTTGTATGTGTTTTATGTATTAGTCCTGCTGTAAACCAATAAAAACACTGATCAACTAACCTCTATTTTACAATTATCAAGAGATCACTCAGGGACGGCTTCAAGGTTCGGCAAAGCTAATTAGATTTAATAATGGCTCAACAGCAGAGACACAGCGCTTTAGTGAATGAGGTAATAAAAATGCCTTCCTGATGCCTGGCCACGAAGACAATGAAAATAGCCATCATGAGGGGACAGTGTAAGGACACAATACAATATGTCTTCATCCCACACGAGACATCTGTAAGTGACCGTGCTTGGTCCCGTTTGAGAGATGAGAACAGAACAGAAAAAAGGGCCCATTTGAGCATCGATCACTTTTATGCCTCTGGTCTGTTTGCATATTTTAGACCTATAAACAACATGAATGATGTGCTGCGTAATGCACCATAATCGAGATTTATTCAATCTTGGGTGGTGGGGGTAAGGGGGAGGAGGTGTTCACAATCCCAGAATCAGGAGGGGCTGTTGTGGCTGTGTGTGCGCACTGTGATTTATTTGATTTAATTAGATCGCCGATGTAAAACAGCTCACGGGGGGGAAAAAGGTAAAGACGAGTGCCGAGGGAGGCATAAATAACAGCAGGCTCTTTCCACTTCCTCTGTGCTTTTCTGTCCTCCTCTGCCTCTCGTTTTCTTTTCAACTCTCTGATCTTTCTTCTGCCCATATACAATCTCAATGTTTTTCTTCCACTAGACTCTTTTTTTCTTCAGCCCTTTTTTCTTGGCTTTCTTCTATCTCCATTTTGCTTAATATCTTGCCTTCCTCTCTCTCTCCCCCCTCCTGCCCATCCCCTTCCCTTTCTCCCTCTCCATCTCCCTCTGCTCCCAGCTGAATAATGATAGGGGGTAAACACCTCATTAGGTTAAAAGGCCCACAGGAACCATCAGAGACATGGTACTCTGAACATGTTACTCTGAATGCTCACAGAGACATTTTGAACACAGCAGGACTGGGAGGAATCCTATACGGGGAAGGGGTCAGGTGAGTCAATGGAAAGGTTATATCAAAACAGATATGACCAAACTGCATACTTACAAGATCTCCCTGCATGGTTTCATCTGTGCATCTTCGGTTGATGCTTTCACACTTTGTGTCGCTTTCTTTCTACCTTTCTTTGTCTTTGAGGACTGAGAAGACACACACATTCACACACAGCCACAAATAGCTGATTTATAGTGAGTGATCAGCAGAGAAGAGGAGCATAAATCTACACTCTCCAGTGGTAACGGCCAGTAAAAGTGGTTTATCTGACACTCTGAACCGCCTCCATCACCTCGTCACAGCCAGCCATCTATGCCTCACTGATACCAGATGTACAAGGTCAGGAACTTTCTTCACCGTTCAGGTGTTTCCACATTTACAATAGATACACACAAACACACTTTGTGCAATTTGTCCTCCTTCCCTTTTCAGTTTTTTCATGTCCTTGACTTTTAAAAAGGAAATTGTATCAGTACCGGTCAGTGGTAGACCTTAAGATTTCAGATTTCAGTCTATGAATCACCTGAAAAACCAGGTGTGGCCTTGTGTTTTACTCTAGCTGTTGAAGCTGCTGAGCCCCCACCCCCACTTGAGTTTAGCAAGATAAATAAACGTATAATCAAAAATAAATTTCCTTTGTTAAAATAAGGCAACTATTTTTTTTTCTTTCAAAGCTGGTGGTAATTGTAAATATGAGGCTACAGCCAGCTTAGCTTAGCATAAAGACTGGAAATAGAGGGAAAATAGCCTGGCTGTGTCTGAAGGTGACAAAAGCCACCTACCCTACCAGTACCTCTAAAGTTCATTAATTAACACGCTACAGCTTGTTTGTTTACATGTGTTAAAACAACAAGAGTGTGGCTTCACGTGGCGTTATGTGACTATTTTTTGGCAAAGTAAGGTTGCCAGGAAATCAGCAGGTATCCCCCCAGTTTTCAGTCACTATGCTAAGCTAACGCCGGCTAGTTCGGGCTTAAGCTTCATATTTAAGAGGCATTTGAGGTAAGAGTTATTTCGATTTCTCATAGCAAGAAAATATTTCAAAAAATGTCGAACTATTCCTTTATGGCATAGTTTCCTCCCTCTCTGATCCACACAACTTTTCTCTCACCACTCTTGACTCTCCAGCCTCTCTTCTCTTACAGGTGTTTCAAAGCTTCAGAACATTGTACACTCAATATTTAATGCACCAGTAACACATCAGATTCATCCTCTGCATGCTGAGTAAAAAAAGTCTAAAGCACCAAATAATGCTACTATAGGCTATTGACCCTAAAAATCTGCTTGTATTTATAAGCAGAATGTACTGTCATATGCAGGTGCTTGTTTTGGTTAGGATGTGTGTATGTTGTGCAACATGTGTCATGTTACAGCCAAGCGCAGACACAGGAAAACCAGGAATTCAGACCCAATTGCAAGTCACCAGGCAGAGCAGATTCAGTGCTTGGGGTTATTTAATAATAAAGCAAGAGGTGAACAGGCTTAAGTGGTATATAGCCAGGCAAGAGTCAAAACACAGGAGGACAGGCCAAAAGCCGATCCGACAAAATGACATGGAACACACTGACAAAATAAATGCACAAAAGAAAGTAAATGAACAAGGCACGGATGGGACTAATTAGGGTGGAGCAAAAAAATCAAACAACCTGTGAGAAAACCAGACAGCAAGTGAAGTGACGGAGAGGAATGGTTAACCGAAAACCATAGCAGCATGTGTGTGAGTGTGTGTTTGTTTATGAAACTAAAGGTGAAGCTAATTTGATTCATCAGTGTACAACAAAATGAAAATGTCTTCTATATGTCTTTCACACCTGTTTCTCTGTTAGTCAGCACAAATAAACATAATGAATGGCTTCATGATTTAAGCATGCTAAGCAATAATGTATGACTACAAATCTTTCTAATAGCATGTTTTCTTATTGGGGAGTAGAGGATGCAAGCCTAGATAAGGCAGGGGCATGTGACCCAGTTTTAAACATGGGCTTTTCATCAGCTTTTAATACTGTGCGCCCAGCTACACTTATTAAGTATGCTCACCCACCCTGATATTGTGGATGAGAGTTTTTATATGCAATTGACCCTAATGTGTCAATTTGAACAGATGTTTCTCTGATGAGCTGATTTTAAATACAGGAATTCCCCGGTGGATGTGCCCTATCAACTGCTCTCTATTTAAACCAACGAGATCACGCAGATGATGTGGCTCTGTACTCTGAGCATGTATGTGGACTATGTTGCAGAACTGACTAAGTGGCTTGATAAGAGCAATCCTAAACACAAACAACATTAATTAGACCAAGGAGATGTGGCTGGGAGGCAACAAGACCATCAAGCACCACCCCTGTCAAAGCCACTGCGGATTAATGACCAAGCACCCAGTTTCAATGAAATAGGCCAGAACCGTTCTTTTGCAGGGCATGGGGAGGCTGTTTATAAGAAGGCCCAGTATTGTACATATATAAATATTAAACACAAACTGTGTGTGTGAAAGAGAGAGCTAAATCAAACACACAGAAACTCTCCTACTTACTGCCATATCATTGCAGCTAAATTTATTTATTTATTTAAACCATTTTTGTTTGTATAAAGTAACTTAATTATAAGATTATTAATTCATTATATATTTTTATTGTTTATATGTGAATTTGTGCTCTGGCAACATTGCAACCTAAACAACCTAAACATTCATGGCAAAAAAATGGGCAAGAAAGAGAGAGAGAGAGCTCTCATCTCATGAAAACAACTTTCTGCCACTATATATCAAAGTTTCCTCCTCACTAGAGGAAGAGGTGTCCAGGCTGGACCCTGATCCTTCTCACAAGAGGTGTTACAATAACAATCAGTAAAAAGTAAACTTAATCACGCGCGACTTTATTCCCCTGCAGCAAAGTCGCAGACATCCGCCCAAGGATCGGTACGTGATGTCACCATCACACAGAAGCGCTTCTGTTGGCTACATGTACAGGTCCGTGTGTAGCGGTGGCATCACTTACTGGTCCTTCTGAAAGGCTTGGGAAAATGTAGCCTGTGTGGAAGATGCCGTGCTACTCGGTCAATGAAAAGCTATTTGATTCAGAATTTAGCGAGGCCATCACCAAGCTACTGAGAAATGTAGTTAAACTAGTAACTGCCTAACACTGGTGCTGGCTTGGTCACCTGTATCTGAGCCAAACTCTCCAGAGAGGTCCAGGGAACCAAAATCACAGGCTGCACACAGATCCAGCTTTCACCTGGAAAGTCCATGGAGTCCGGCTGTGTTGCGTTACTGCTGCGCCAGGGTTTTGTTCAGTCCTCTGCCCAGCGTCAACTTCCACTGGAAGCGTCTCAGATGCGTTTCAGGAGTAGAGCGTGTTGTTGGCTTGTTGTTTATTTGTCCTTTTTGTGCTACTGGCTGCAGCTCTCTGCAACCTGGTTTTGTTCCATTGTCTGCTCGGATGCATATCCCACAGGGAGCATTTCAGAATCAGAGCATTTTGCCTGACTTTGCTGACATGTTTAGATCTTGTTGATTTGTTAATCAGTGCTTGCTTTTTATGCTTCTACTATGATTAAGCTGGCTACCAGTTAAATGGTTTCTTTTTGTCTGTTATATTGTTGATTAATGATTGGGAGTCTGCACAGAGTGTTTTATTTTGAAAACAGACCAGATTCTCTATGCTGTTCTGTGTCTGACTTCCTGCCCGGTTCGATCTTTCTGTGCAGCTTGACACGACCAAATGAGAACCATGGAGGTGTGAACAGATAAACTTCAAATGAAGTTAGCCAAATTGTCTAATAACAGTTAATTTTTTGCTGTGTACCACTGAATGTACTGACAGCTATTACTAAATTACTTTGATACTGAAGAAATCTTTAAAACTGGAGGAATCTCATGCACGTTCACACATACAGTGAGTTACAGAGTGCTGCATATAAGGCCTTGTTTTTGTGTTTCCCAAAATAATTTATTGGAAAAAACCACACTTACGTTGATGTTTAAGCTCATATTCATTGCCTTAAATCATGCATCATCTTTGCCCAGCTGTATTTACTGCACGCTTTTCAAGTGCAAAGAAGTCTGTAAGGTGTCCTAAATAGTAACATGCTTTTAAAAGACCTCAGGCAATATTCATACTAATAGCTTTTTAATTGTTATTGATTAACAAAGTGGTTTATACAGAGGGACCTTGTGCACAAAAACAGCTGAATCAGTCTGTCAAGCTTGTCATTACTGAGAATAAATGAGGGAACGATCAGCTGTGGAAGCACGGTTCAGTGTAGGTATTTCACTTTGCGACAATAACGAGCAGCCATCTTCGTCCAAACTGCTGCCTGAAACAATAAAAAAGGAACATAAGTTAATCAGTCAGCATTCTGCTCCAACAAATTTTAGGTTTAAAAAAATCTGTTAAGTTATTAGCTGCTCTAATTTGTAAATTAACTGTGAAATGAACTGTGAGGGCAATTTGCAGCACTTGAAAAACTAAAGACTATTACCAAAACAACAGCTCTAGGGATCTACTGTGTTATTTGATAGCAAATTTTGGGCTTAGACACACACACACACACACACACACACACACACACACACACAGCAAAACAAACAGAGATTGGACAAACTGCTTAAGTAAGCTTTCAAGAAATGGCAGGGAGTAGAAAGAGAAGCTATACAGTGCTTCAGTGATGATTGTTACCATCACAATTAATCAAAATCAGCTTATTTAGAAAACAACCCTTTAGCTTTATTTTGAATAGCAAAACATATAACCACATTCCAGTTCATTTCATTAATAAGCTTAGTAAAGTTACAATTCAATAAGCTCACTCACTATATATTATACATTCAACAGAAATGGATATAACCATAAATATTCATGCAAAATAAGCTTTCGCCAGAATATGAATTGAAATGGGACGACCTTAAGATTGACCTCTTACACCACTCACCTTTCACCTCTAAACTTTAACCCACAAAGAGCTCTAAGAAGTGCTGGTGGCGATGAAGGTGCTGGGTGCGACAGTGTTAATGGTCTTGTGTGCCGTTAAAGGATCAGGGGCCACACGGGTGGACAAGCAGGGACCCAGAGGGTTGTTGAGTGTCACATTGAAGGTGCCCTTCATTACTGTGTTCATGATACCTGGACTCAGCTACAGAGACACAAGCAGAGCAAAGATTAGGGATGATGATGAGGGAGGTAAAATAAGAGCAATACAGTGTGTACGCACACCCACACGCACACACACACACACATAAAAGAAGAGAAAAATTCTGAAAGTACAGGTACAAATTTATATATAAAGAGAAATTTAAAATGTCTTAATTGCTGAAAATGCAGTCATCAAAATGTACAAAAAATGTTGTGTTTTGATACGTATGTGGTATTAAACAACATGTAAACAGCTAGAGGTGAAAAAGATCCAGGACAGAGGCCTGTTAACCTACTATGAAGCGAGGTAACTGACTTATCCAGATAACTTCCCGATTAACCCGTACTACCAAAGGTGGATAGGTTTTACCCGACGTAAGCTGTCGTAGCAATTTACGCTGCATCTCTAAATCATATTCATGGTTATCTCAGTGTTACCCTGTGTACATAAATAGGGTATTAATTCTTGATAGAATATTTTTAAATTTCACCCTGGCATGTGTGTTTTCCACTGGGGTTGAAGCTAAAATAAAGTTATTCTTAATACAATAGCATTACATTCACATTTGTAGCTCAGCAGCCTCTGTAATTTTAGGGAGTAGATCTAAATTCATTAACGGGTCAATTTCAGAGATGTAGCCCATGTGTATAATTGCATTATCCTAAACTATTTTACGTGACCAAAAATGCGGAGCCAGAACAGGGGGGTAATAATCTGAGATGAAAATGGTAAATTTACAAGAACAAAACTCCTCATTGCTAAATCCGAGTGTGAAGTCTAATTTGATATTCAACTGTGGGTATATTACACGGCAGCAGGGCGTCTGTGGTGTGATGTTACAGCCCTGCAAAGTGAAGCGATGTGGTTACTTGACAAAAAAAACACTATTCAGAGAGTTTCTCTCATAAATTTTTGACTATGTCAGAGAATATTCAGGTTCTTTACTTGTAGACTTTGTTACTTTGTGATTTTCTTCCCATAAATGTACCGCAGCTCCATATTTTTTTAAACCTACAATGGCCATAATACGCAGTTGTACCTTTACATCTCAATCATACTACAAATAAGAATCCATAATTACAACAAGGACACTATAAATCAACTTACAAATGTAATCAATCAATCAAGCAAGCAATTCCAACATGCCTCCCTGGCTTTGGTGGGCATGACAGTATTAGAACTGGCCATTAACGTTTTTATCATACTCTGCCTGCATTGCCTACATTGCCCATTTTATGCAAACACGCATGAACTCCCTTCATAGTAGGCCTCAGATTAATGTTACACTATGAAGGCCGATGAAACAGGTAAGAGAAATATTCATTTACAAAAAAGTGAACAACACAGGCTTTGTGTTGAACAGGACCTACTCACACATATGAAAACAAAAATGCATTGAAGGAGGCCAGTATGATGAAGTGAGGAGTGGAAGGTGGTTGTCCTTTTGACTTTAAAACAGGAGTAATCAACAGTTTTTCACCAATCACCCTGGTTTTTACTGCATTTAACAGTCTAATAAAACATCACATAAACTGTATCCCTTGGCAGTGTATAAACCTGCAAAGCCTCATGTGAAACAGCTTTACAGTGTGTTCCAAGAAATGGACAAGCCAAAAAAACACAGAACTTTTTAAAGAATGGAGCCTTGCGGTAGTTCAGGGAGGCGTAGAGTTAATTTTTTAGTCACGTGTTCCATCCAATCATATATGTTCACAGTTACCTCCCACAATAGGTGGTCCATATCAGCATCTGGTGCTCTTTCAGTTTGCATACAGCAACGCTAAGCTGTGAATCCCCGCTGATACGCTGCAGCCTTCTTTCAGAAATGTAACACTCTCCACCTCAACAGTCTCTTCATGTATTAGTGTGTGAATTGAAGGGTTCTTGAATATGTGACACTGCCAGGCTCTTGAACTGTTAAAAAAACGGGAGACACGGGTAAACTAAATAAAAAAGAGATTTAATAATATTAAAATAAGCTAAACCAATGGGTGGGAAGAATCTGTAAAGTCAGTAGTGTAGGTAGTGGATGGGTGAAAATGTGCTGCATGGATGTTGTGCTGTAAAAACAAAGACAAGAAACCAAACACAACAAAGCAAGCCGTGAGATGAGGAGATCCAACCAAGATTGACTGCCGCTCTGGCTTATATGCATTGGGCACACTGGGTCCAGGGCCCGTATTCACAAAGAATCTAAGAGTCCTCTCAGAAAACTCTTATCTTAGCTTAAAAACTTTTACGTAGGAGT
>JAPMOB010003362.1:0-19036 GCA_029875015.1 Lepomis gibbosus | reverse complement strand
TTGCATTTTCATTTTAATTTTTACCTAAATAACACATACATATGTGGAAAATGATAATGTTATTGTGAGATTACATTTTCCTTTTCAAGATTGCATGATAATTTCAATTATTACCCCTAAATGCTTCCATACATCATGTTAAGAAATCATATTGGTAACAATGATGCTGTAATTACTGAGGTGGAAACCTGTTTTGGTATTGATAACTTAATCCCTGTACATTTATATCACTCTCTTTCAGGCCCGGGAATTGAGTGAGTCTCTGGGCATCCCTTTGTCTTTCGTGCTACCATTGAAGAACTACAACGAGGAGCTGGAACTGAACCAGGACACTGACATTCTGCTTTTGACTGCTGTGGAGCAGATGCTGAACTATGCAGACAGCTTCTTTGAGAACCAGGTTATTGAGGACCAAGAGCCGAGTGACCTGCTGGAGCTCTATAGATCTAATGAACATCTCCGCCCAAACTGCAGTAATTCAAACTAATGAGTCAGTTGATCAAATATATTAGAGGTGGGGAATGTGATTCTGGACAAATCCAGTACCATGGTAAAGAGTGAACAATGATTCAGCAAGTAATGTGACTTATGTTAGCTAAGTTGAAGGTTTGCAAACTGTCTCTACAGTTGCTAAGAGAGGACAAGACAGTCCCAGAGCCAGCAAACTGACAGCGATACTCACAATTCTCCTGCTACAATAGCTAACATAACAACAACAGCATGTCTTAGGCAACTAGAAAGTAAGCTGAATGTCTGAATGGGTGGCAAGTCATTTAACATTACCCGACACACGAATCATGGCTGGATGGGCAGGAATAGTGTTGTGTGGCTCAGTCTGAGCCACTTAGTTTGTTTCCTATTTAAAGAGAAAGTGCTTTATTCAGTGCACACACAGAATGGGCAGCTAGCGCACCTTGAGGATACAGGAATTTGACAAAAAGACATTAGAATTGCATGTCCCACCTTTAAAATTTTTTAGCGTAAGTAACTTTTTTTGGACAACGCACATTTGTTTCTTCTATAATTAAATTGCATTGCATGTTTTCTTATTGTGCAAATAAATCTTTCTCAAAACATTTTCATTTGTTAGTTAACTTTTATTGGTGCAAGCTATTTTTCAGAACGGTATTAACAAATCATGCTTTAAAAAGTGATCGGGACAAAATCAGCCATTTTAAAAAGTTGTAGGGACATGTCCCTAGTGTAAATGACACATATGCTTCAAATTCCTGTCACTTTCAGTTTTACAGTAGTGGTTATTCTTTTCTTTCCCGCAGTCAGCCACAAGATGTCAGCCATAATTTCATAATCACTGGGTTTCAGTTATAGAAACATGAGATGTTGTGAAAGGATGAGGAGCTCATGTTGCACAACTGCATCTTGTCCAACATATTCACGAGGGTGATTTTTTTAATTAGATGATTTGATTTGATTGATTATATATTATTAATGCGCTAATTACCACAGACCACCAAGTGACAACGCAAAAGTGTTTCATGTTACTGAGTTAAGTGTTACTTTCATGTTGTGTAAAATCATAACTCAGTGTAACCACACAAACTATCCACCAGTCCACATGACAAAGAGGGACGTTGGGTTTCTTCGAAGCCAATTGCAAAACTCTCGTAGTTTCGGTGCCGCCCTCCTCTCAGCTCCTGTATAAAGAGTGTGTCGCAACGTTGCCAACAACAAACGCTCCTGCAGAGCCTGGAGACTCTAAGGGAATATTCAAACCACCGGACTACTGTCACGCGTTTCTCACTGGGTTTCAATTTTGATTTGTAAACATGGTTCCAGTGGAAAGCTTTGGGTCCATCGAGAACAGGTGAGATTTCTTGCTTGGTTTTCTGTACTCTGTCTGGTATAGCGGAATCCTGGTTGTAAGGCTGTCTGAGCCATGTGGTTTGAAATCGTGCTGGACAGTATGCATTTCGTCCTTTGACCCTTCCAGGCTGCTGAGGCCGGCGATCATAAGTCGAGCTCGGATTTTACGCTTTTATCCGGCTGCAGAGCAGATAATTAAAGCACGAAATACTCTATATCTCAGAGCCAGAAGAGCTACTATCTTTGTAAACAGTTTGACAACATATACTCAACTAATGAAACTTTAAAAGTTCTTGCATAAATTAATTTTGATTTTTAAAAAGTTTTATGATTATAGGATTTGCTTGAGCAGCATTTGCTTGAGCAAGCATGCATATGCATGCATATAAAATCGCTCTTTATTTTATACGTTACATGCAACATAGCTGCTGAACATGGCTGCTGATATGACTGGAGAATAATGACTTCTGATAGCTGTAATTCTGACTTTTCTTAAATTTCTTATGAAGTATTCTTACAACATTTATTAAATTGATTGATGCAATAATTGACCCATTTTGCAGCAGATGTATGACATGACCAATGTTTATTTTTATTTCAGAATACAAAAGGTCAATTGTTCCTTCTTTCCCTCTCAGGATGCAGTCTGTAGGTTTGGCTCTGGAGGAGTTGCTGGTGACGGCTCAGAAACAAGACTGCCTGACCATTGGCATCTATGAATCAGCTAAACTTCTTAATGTGTGAGTTGAGCCAATTAAGGTTGGCTATTAAGTTTAAGTTTGGGTTCACAGTGCCTATAATGTTTACAGCACACAAGTATATGCATCTCTACATTTCAGAAAATAACTTTGCTCTACCTAATTGTCCCAGATGTGGGCCTATAGGTGTCTAAAAGTCATGCTTTTCTCTTTCCTCCTCAGAGACCCAGACAGTGTGGTCCTGTGCGTTCTGGCAGCTGATGATGCAAACGATGTGGCGCTGCAGATCCACTTCACCCTGCTACAGTCCTTCTGCTGCGACAGTGGCCTTACCATCCTGCGAGTCTCAGGAGTTCAGCGGCTCCAGCAGCTGCTGGGTGCTGTGGATGCCAACAGAAACCAGGGAGAGCACGGAGACCTCCACTGCATGCTGGTTACGGTGTGTTGATTCAGCACAATCTTATATAAATGAAGGGCCAATGTGGGAAATATATTATTACAGTATTTCATGCTGTAGCTAAAATGTTGCTTCACAGTCTTGGCAATATCTGTATGAACTGCTTTCTGCAGATAAAATTCACCTTTAAAGCCTGAACATGAATTTGATGTTGTTGTTGTTGTTTGTTTCCTGTACAGAATCCCCAGGCCAATCATCGCAGGCTACAAGAGGTGGGGACCTACTGCCAGGAAAGCAGACGCCTTAACCAGTGGGTGCCTGAACTTGTCCTGCAAGAACGGTGAAGGGTCTGGCACCCACATACGCCAACAAACACCGGAGCTTCCTGGATTCACATACTGATGAACTGAAGAATCCATTGTTGCTCATGCAGGGATGGCCCAGAGTGAACTCGGATGGGCTGTCCTGACTGATGACGAGCAGAAACCAAAGACTTCCCTTCAGTGACTAATGAAACAGTCAAAGTGGAGACTGCTGAACAAAATCTGTTTTGTGCAAAAGATATAGACAGAAAAGCAGATTTCCAACCAGGCCGCATTATTTTTACATTGTCAGTAAAACTAGATTAAGCTTCTATTTTGTGCTTCTGTTTGGGTAGAATGTTTATGGGGTGTGACAATCACAACAGTAGTAGTAGTATTGACAGAAACATGTCCACACCTTGACTTTTACCTGGGAGACCAGTCTGTTTCTGTGAACTGGACAGGAATGCTGTAATGAAACTGTGCCCAACATTCCTGTGTATTCTGACATGGGATAGTCCTTGGAGAGAACGTGTGTGTGAATGTGTGGTATGCGTGTACAATACATGGGTCTTTCTTTAGAAAAGACTGGGCGTGCAGCGTGTGCATTCTTGAAATGAGCAGCTGAACCTGTGGAAGAATCGTTACCATGGAAACTGAAATTGAAATTATGTTTTTTAAGTCACACAGAATTTATTGGCCAAATACAAGTGCAAAAGGGGGATACAGAATAGGCCTTATTATGAACTGTGTCTGATGTAATTGAAAAAGTTGGCTGTAAATTCTCATTGTGCTGCAAAAGAAACCTCAGTCAATATCTTTGTGCCTTTTTTAAGAGCGCTGCTTTGTTGACAAAATGCTGTTAAACTAATACAGTGCTACAGCAGTAATTTATTGATTGTATCAGTTGTTTGTGTAGCTATTTATGGTATAATTTTGTGCTCTGTTAAATGAGTCAATAAATTATTGTATTCATAATTGACTGCTTTTATCAAGAAGTTTCTGCTCAAATTTCAAAACAAAAGCCACGTATGTGTCATGGAACTGGAGCTATAACTGAGTGACGCAACTAAAGTTTACATTCAGGTTGGGGGGGGTGCACTTAGGGCAAAGTCTGTGTAGACATTAGGGCCTTACAAATTGTCTGGAAAGCTTTCTTATAGTAAACATCAGTCAGAGGGAGAAACTGGAGTGGAAACAGAAACTCTTTGTGGCTGGGGAAAAAAGCAGGCAAAACAAGTTGACGCAGTCCTAATGTCCCTACATGTCAACAGACAGTGAAAATATAAGTTGCCTTCTAAACCGTTTGACTTAATTTCTAAAGCCTTTGCATTCTACTTTTGTACATGCTTTATGTCATTATGCAGTTAATCCTGCAGATTCATGTTCAAGAGCCAAAGCATGTGAAAATAAGTCTTGGGCAGCCCCACCCATGCCATGGTATCGCCACATGATCAGGTAGCAAGATGTTCCTGCAACACAGTGGAAGTGTTGCATGAACATCCCCTCTGCCCTCCTTGTGTTTTGCTCACTGCTCCACCCTCTGCTCTCACATGTCAGTGCACAGCTTGGGCTGCAGAGCAGAAGAGAAGGAACATTCAGGCACATGGACCTCCTATTTGTTTACTATCAGCTGGACAGGGGAGTGACTGTTGAGGGGACTGCCTTCTGATTGGTGTGGTTCACCTACCCTAAATATGATTGGCTTTGACTTGCAAAGGGGTGAGGTGGGGCAATGGTCTGAACTTGGAGGGCACTCGTGACTGTTGAAGCAGTGCTTCAAAGGGCACATAGACCGAGGCCTTGTAACAATGACATTCCTGTCAAATGACCCAAATGGGAGGATTTATCCTTCCTAGCCGTGCCCTCAGTTTACTCTGGTTTTTGTCCTTGTATTGCACACCATATTAAATAGGCATGTGTATGAGAAAAAGCCAGACACAGACACCACAAGAAAATAAAATCAATAAACTGCATCTAATAATTAATTAAATGTAAGAGTCTACAATCTTGCTGGTAGGTGCCTCTTTGAGACTGTACTTACGCTGTGTTCATGTAATATCAGAGTTATTGTAATTAGGATTTTCTGACATGTAAATAACATTCATGTCAACTTCCAAGTAATTAGGACTGGGAAACACTGAAATATCCAGCTTTCTGCTAACTAATGTGAGTGCCAGAAAACCAAACAATGACCTCACATCAGCCAGTGGCATTCAAACCATATTTAATGGATATAGTTACTTTGTCAATGTGCAGTATGTTAATCCTCACATGGTAAATATTGTTATATGTTTTAGCAGCAATATTTACCATTTTCGCCATCTTAGTCAACTTGCATTTGTGCATTTGTGTGGACCAAAGTAATTAGGATTTGTCATCTGAGAACCATGAATGTCAAAAAATTTCATGGCAATCCATGCAATAGTTGATGAGATATTTCAAGTAAAATAAAAAATCTTGACCTGTTGGTGGCACTAAAGGAAAAGTCAAGGGATTCTCAAAGTTGTTATTATTCATAATCTGGGAATCATGAATTTGTTCATCTTTTTTTTAATGTCAATAGTTGTTAAGATATTTCTGTCTGGACTAAAGTAGTGGATCAACTAATAGATTGACATTGCCAACCATAAAGTAAAAATTACACAAGAGCATGTGTTATTATATCATCTTTTTAATAATGTTATCTACTTCTCAATATCATCTTTTTAACAGCAATATCCACAAAATATTAACAGTGTGCAAGAAAACATGAGTTATGGCACATCAGAGAACAGTTACAAAAAATAGATATATTTTCTTCATAATTAATCAAGGCAAAAAGATACATATACTGTATGCATACACAGGAGATCAGAACACAAAAGATGAGTCTTGGGAAGGGCTCAGAGCCGATTTGTGATTTCAAAGTCCACGAGGGAGGAGCCTCAACTCTCCCCACCTGACCAGAAATGAATTTCACCGGGCTTGTTTTGTGTCACAACACCAGTCGATTTCCATCTGGAGCCATGTGTTACTACTTTAGCACTGCTCATTCTGTCAATCTGATAACCCCAAGACCAGCATTAACACAATATACGCCACAGTAAGGCAAACTAACCAATCAATCAATGAGACAAACTGTCAGCCAAAAGTGGGTTCAGGCCAGCTGTCTCTGATTGTAAGCCCAACCAGCTATGGAATGATTGAAAAAACAATAATGGTAAAAAATAGCATTTGTCAGACATCTCCAGGACAACATCAACGTGTGTATGTTTGTGTGCTGATATGTATACATGTTTATTAAGTGTTAATATTTTGCAGTTGTTTGACTTCAGCTGCACCTTGCAAGAAATAACAAGGAACTGCCATTCCTTACCCAAACACTAATAAAGAATCTGTTTTTAACTCAGTCTTACAGTAGTTCAGATTCTGGGAAAAGTAAACTTATCCCAGTTCAGTTTCTTCCTACCTGTTACTGCAGTTTGTATTCAGGTCTGTATAATTATATTTCTTCAGCTGGCTCCTTATTTTTATTTTCATGAAAGGTCACCAGCCATATCAGCCTACATGAAGTCTAACCATTTCTTCAATTATTTCTACAGATTATACAAGGAATGTATTTAATTTAAAGGAACAGTTTGACATTTTGGGACATAGTCTTGCTGAGAGTTTGATGCGAAGATTGATACTGCTCTCACACCTATTTGCTAAATCTAAGCCAGCACCTTAGACTAGCATATAGACTAGAAACACGCAGAAACAGCTAGCTTAGCTCTTTATAAAGAGCCTAAATGAAACTAAAACATCCGGGTTCCTGTAAGTCTATGGCTTAATGAGGTGAAAATAAACTGCAGCTAATGTAGCTGAGTCAGGCACAGATAAAGCTAAACAGAAAAAAAATCTTGCACAAAGTTAATTTGTCAGCTTTGTGACTATTGTTGGGGTTATTATCGTTCATTACATGAAAAATAGCCTCCCACACTTCAACTGAACATTTTTAGCTTGTGACAGATTCTCTTTCACTCTTGTCCAGAATATGCATCCTAACCTCCGACTGACAAAAAGTGTGAGTGGAGGTCATACATGCTGTTCTGCCTCACACAGTGTCACATGACCTCTCCTCCGGTCAGACTCACCCTGACCTAGAATCGCGGCGCTGCGGTACTGTAACATTACTATGTGAACACACGGCACTGGAGGCACTGTGTGTTTGTACACACTGTCTCTCACATGTACACCCTCACAAATGCGCGCGCGCGCGCACACACACACACACACACACACACACACACACACGTGTACCTCTTCTTTATCTTCTCTGCCTACTGCTCTGCCAAATCATCCTTTTTAGCTACTAAACACTAGCACCCAACACCCCCCACACACATGCACAGGCACATGCACACCCACACCCTCAGCCCTCTCTAGGGCCTTTCTCCAGCTTCTGCTCTCTCTGTGCTTTGGGAACAGCCTGCTCCCTCTGTTTGGAACAAAAGCAAATGAGAGATTATGCATGGCTTTGTATCAGAAAGCATCACCTACAGTGAACAAGTAGCGATGTTAATTAATAATTTCACCTTGATTTGAATTGTAAAGCTATATTTTTTTTAAAATAAATTGTTTTCACATTATAGGGCATACACTTATTCACTATCTTGCCAAGATTTAGATTAAATTATTGATATCATTCTCATGACTGGTTACGCTGGTTAGCGTAGCTTAGCATGAAGACTAAAAATGGGCAAACATAAAACCTGGCTTTGTAAAATGTGACAAAATCAGCCTACCCACACCTTTAAAGCTTAACTCCCTTCACCGATTAAACAAATGAGATGTACCATGTTAATTAGGTGCTGGTAGGTTGATTTTCATACCTTTGGACAGAGCCAGCCTAGCTGTTTCCCCCTTGTTTCTAGTGATTATCCTAAGCTAAGCTAACCAGCTGCTGGCTTTAGCTTCGTATTGAACATATAGATATGAGAAGTGTATACATAACTTAACTCTCAGCAAATCACAAAATGTCACACTTTTCCTCTAAAAGACAAGTTCACAAACTGCTCAAGGGAACATTTTTCAACTAAATACAATGCTGAATCACCTTCAATGTGGGTATTTTTGCAAGTTGTCCCTCACAAACTGTCTGCCTTCAAACTGTGTACACACTCTCATGCACAAGAGAATTTGTGGACCCATTAAGACACAAACAACTGCTTGCCTCTCACCGCCCCCCCCAAAAACCCTGACTCTCAAAGTCAGTGTAGCAGGTGGATCATATTGACCTAGTGATTAGAGAACAAAAAAGCAGTGGGTTGAACTCCCCCCGACAGTCCATCAGCAGCCATAAGTCCTGTCCAAATGACTCCACCCTGCTCTGTCACTGTATGCTCCTCCTAACAAAAGCCTCAGCTAAACGCTGAAATGTATATATGATGGCACGGAGCTCCCTTCTTTCTTTGAAAACAGCTCTCTTTGAACTCTGACAATCAAACCTAACAACAACTGCAAGAGAGAGTGTGTATTACGCGTGTTGTCCTAGTTGCCTGTCACCCACCAAAACCAGCACTTGAGAAAAACTTGTGGGCTGCTCTGGTGTTAAAGTATAGATCAGGAGGTTGGTTTTCACCACTGGAATGAGGTCCGATGTTGATTCACCCTCTAGCATGATATGATCCTAAACCTAACAGGGTTTCTTATCTTTCAATCTTATTTTATTATTATAATATTTCCTCATTAGGTGTGTGTGTGTTTGTATCTGTGGTTAAAACCATCCTCCGCTATCGCAAGCCTCTAAAACCTGAATGACAAAAATAATAAAAATTTAAAAAATGAAGACAGACATGATCCTGACATAACAGAATAATTAGTACTAAAAAATCCAACATCCACAGAGGGGGATTCTGTGTTTAGATTTTGTATCTTACAAACACTGTACAGGGTAATACTCAACTGACCAGGTTCCATGGACTCCATAGAAAGAAGAAACTCAAAAATAAATCCAAAACAGCTACTCTTCAACTTATCACTTCTGCACATGTCTGAAAGAAAGTTTATACACTTAGTTTGTTTCTCTTGACTTGTTTTTTTCACTTCATCCCCAGTTTTTACAATCAAGTTTGGTTTGTTAGAGAGGAGGGGCGTTGTGGAGGAGAGGAGGAAAGAGGGTGTTGCTGGCTCTTACCCGATCTAGTCCCTGACCAGATTGAGCTCACACTGAAAAGAGGTCTTCCACTGGGGAGGCCGGGTAATATTTATTCTAATTTGATTTAAGGCCAGAATTATTATGCATTAAAGGATGTGTTCCCCTTCTCTATTGAAGAGGCAAACAATAAAAACACCCATCTTTTCTAAATCTAATGCGATAAATCTCTTGTTTTTCTTCCATTAACCTTTTAAAACTGCCAATTGAAAGAATCAAGCATAAGCCAAGAAGGTAGGAAAGGGAAATCTTAATTTTTACTTTTTAAGACAGCTTCACTTTTACTTTGTAGTTTGGGTTTTCTCCTCCAGTCTGGGAGTTCTTGCAGACTGATTATCAGGTGTGGTCAGTCTGTGACCTTGCCCTCTCTCAGGTTAAAGCACAGGGAGGCTTGATGTACAGTAGAAACTTTTGTTTAAGATCCTAGTAGGTATCTGGTTAGGTTTTACCCCTGGCTACAGCGCTCCTGTCGTTTGATTAGTGTTTATCATCAGACAGGAAGAGAAACCGGATCAGCCAGGGGCAATACCTATGTCAAAGCAAAACAATAAAAAAGTACAGTATTATCTTATCTGTTAAGTAATGTTTCAACAAAATATCAAAACGTACATTAAGTTCACAAACAAGTATTTCTTAAGAAAAATGCAGTAAACGTTCAGGGTTAATAGCTGGAGTTCTGCGTAAAGCAGTTCACTGTGTTCCCCTCATAGGTACAGATCTGAGGTCAGCTTAGACATCGATTTCAACCAACAGCAGCCGTAACGAACTGCAGTGGAATCAGTGACAGCAGATCAGCATCTAGACATAACTTTCTGTACAGGTTGGCACAGCTAGAGGTTTGGCCAAAGGCTGCAGATGGCCATAGTTTGGCCCCAGGCAGAGAAGGTCTGTTGAAAGAGGTTTGGGTGGGAACATGCTAACCCGATAAAGGCAAAGGCTTCAGCCACTCGCTTCAAAATTACCTGCCATGATGTAACACAGGCAGGTTCAAGGGCAAAGCTCTTAGACCTTTTTTAAGTACCTCACAAAAACCCATTTATTGAGCTTTTAACGGGACACCAGGTCGTGTTTGGCATGGTTGGCATGAGCGCCTACCGTCCATGTCTGTTGCCCACATGCATCCTCCCACTCCTTGCCCATAGCACTGTTGTTCATCTTTTATCCAACCGCTTTTTTCATGACAAAAGAAAGAAAAATAAATCCTGGTTTCCTACTACTAATTATTATTGTCCAAATCCCTTTTCAAGTTAAGCTGACATTTGTAGTTAATTTACCAGCATATATGAATATTACCAAAGCACCTTGGATCATACTCAGTGATATACTGATCTCAGCCACGGTGAGTACAAGATACCTGCCCCCGAGCTGTGGCTCCAGGGTATGGCGCTTTTCCAGAGTGGCTATTTTGGGAATGCGTGTGTTTCTATGAGTGTGTGTGTGTGTGTATTCTGGATGGGCTGCTTGAACTGTGTGTTTGCATGTGTGTATCTGGGTATTAATTTAAGTACTGAATGTGTACGTGTGAGTGTGTGTGTGTGCATAGGTGTATGTGTGTTTGTGTGTGTGGTGAGCGCTGGAGGGGCGTAGCGCAGCTATAGAATGATGCAGGGTTTCTTGTCTTTGAAAGGGTTTTCGGAGGTGGGAACTCCAACCAGCAAAGGGTCGCTACGAGCGTGCTGCTCACAGTAACTCATCAGGTCCGCTGCTGCCTTAGACACCTGAGAGAGGAAGCAACAGGAGGCATAAGAGGAAAAAGGTGGAAGGAGGGGCGGGGGGTATAAGGAGAAAACGTTCAGTTGTGGATGAATAACCACACTCACACATATACAAACATGGCTGTAAACTATAGTCCTACCTTAATACGTTCAATCCCTGCCTCAATCCTCAGCTGTTCCACCAGTTTCCTGGCCTGGGCGATATTATTAGTGGTAGACATACTGATCCATCAGACTACACCAACACAGTAGAAAACTGAATGAAAGAGAAAGAGTAAGAAAAGGATTGCTATGCAGATAATTAAATATGCTGGCACACCTTAGGTGGACACACAGGTAGAGGTGGTGAGGGGACTCCTGGCTACTAAATAATGACTTAGGACATAGTTTTGCATGTACAGAGTACATCCTGACTCCTTTGATTATGTTTTGATTTGTGTGTAACCAAGACAAGACTGAGTGGATCGTCCTGGTGACATAAAGCAAAGATACTGTGTGTACATAATATATTATATCTTATTAAAGTGTTGTTGTGATTGATTGATAGAGTTGCTAATTGTTGGTTGTAACTAGTGCTGGTATAACTACACACACATCAAAGAATGAACCACACAACGATTTGAACAGTACAGTTTTTATTAACTTGAGTATTTTCATTTTATGCCACTTCTAATTCTGCTTCATTATTTTCAGAGAGAAAGACTGCACGTTTTACTCTGCTTCATTTATCTGGCAGCTACAGCTACTAGTTACTTTGCAGATTATAATTTCATATGAATGAATATGATCAGATTATGAAATATCATATATTGTTATAGAAACTACACAACAGGCCATAAGGTACTTTAGCTTTGCTGTACAACATTAAAATGCTGCATACATGTTAATCCATCAGTAGCAATGAACCAATAATATTACATATCTATATAATTTTTTCCATGCTGGCCTTTTATTTGCAACACATCTTTCACCACTGTTTGTTGCATATAAAACAGGCAAAACTAAACTGGTAACAGCACTTGTGAGCTGAAGTGAAGAGGATCACTCTTGAGAGACGTGTTTCAAAACAGAGAAAATTAAACAAAGGAGATCTTTATTCTGACTCCTGATATACGTCTCTCACTCCTCTCTTTAAAGCCAACTAAAAATTACAAAATCTACCTTTGTGAAACGGTTTCCTCTGTTTGCGCTATACGGGAATACTCTGCATGACTTATAATTTTGTTTTTACAATACTAGATTGATTTATGAGCTGAATCACTTCAACTCTATGGCCTCAGTTGCAGAGTTATAGCACCACTGTCAGGTGACTACATGAAGGTGCAACACTATTAAGGGGTGAAATATGGCAGTTTATATTGTAGAGTTTGGATAGGCATAGTATAACTAAAGAATATTTTAAAAAATATTTAAGTTAATATATTTTTTATATTTTCATGCTTAATATTCTTCAAGCTCTTAGCATGTAGTCACTAGAGATAATGAGAGTGTTACCTGACTGTTGGTAGGCAGACAGGACTCTTTCTGTACACAAGCGTGACTTGATGGAGAGGATGATCTGAGAGGCGCAGGGACAGTTGCCAAGTCAAAACGACAGAGCTGGACAGCAGCTGAGCTCACATTGACTTGTCTCTGTGAAAAGATGGAGAGCAGGTGAGGTGGCGGCTTACAAAGCTAGGTTACCGACAGGCACACATTTTATAAATTTCAAATAGTTAGTTTCTGTTTGCAGTTGTAAAAATGTTTGATGTCCCAGATCCCACACACTCACTGGATTTCAGATTTTGTTCCATGGATCCAAATGGGAAGCTTTTTTGTTAATAACTGCTGACTTCAATTAGAAAAAGCTCAAACTATTTGTTTTGTGGAGGGCCAAAATAAATTGTAGTTGAAGATTTTTTTCATATTACAATAACAAAACTACAAACATTTTCAGGTCATGAGGGTGGTACGTGCTTCAATGTCATCAGCCTTATGATTCATATTACAATATCTATCATGACAACTTCATTTTTCTTCACAACACACCAGTAATACCACGTAATTGATCAGATGGTAGGACATTCCTGTATTGCTGATCCAAAAAAAGGAATATTCAAGTCCTTTCATACCTACAGTGTAGATGTTTACCCACCGGTGCATATGAGCAAAACATATCTCGCTCCACCCATACATCACTATGAGTGTTACGACTGTGTCTCTCACTCTGCCTCTGTGTCTGTCGCCCTCTCTCCCGGGGAAGAGAGTCCTGCTTTAATTACTCTTACTGTGGAGTAGCTTAGAGATTCATGTCTGTAATTAGGGCTTTTGTGTGTGTGTGTGTGTGTGTGTGTGTGTGTGTGTGTGTGTGTGTGTGTGTGTGTGTAAGGAAGAGAGAGGGAGAGAAAGAGAGAGAAAGCAGGGATTTAATAGACTTATAACACCTGTTGAAATTCTCTCTCTTTCTGTCTCTGCACACACATTGGGTACTTGTGTGGACATTTATTTAATCTTAACCCTGAGCCCAAATCCTAATCCCAGCTAGACCCTTAGAGGCCAAAATGGAGGCTTTCGTCCTTTTTCAGTTTATTTGTTCTCTCTCATGCTCAAGAAACCTTTTTTTGACGGCACTGCATTGATTTAAATGATTTCCCCAGAGATTATAGTATCAATTCTGCTGATACTTAAGTCTTATATTGAGTATCAATACTAGCATCAATAAAGTTGATACCGAAAATAATACATTTGTGCCTTATTAGATTTGACATAAACACTTGTTACTTTTTTCACCATTGTAAACAGTCTTGTGTTTTACCAGGCATATTATTACCAAAGCATAAAACCTAAACCTAAAACCTAACCTTTCTCATGTATCTTCTTATTTTCAGGGTTTTGAGCATGGTCCCTAATTCATTCCACATGCAGCAACATTGACAGCCACCAGAAGAATATAAATGTGCACATGAACAACAGCAACTCCTTACAATAGACCAGTACCACACACTACAGTCTGACAAACTAAGCACATCGTTGAATCAACACCAGTCACACACACAAAAATAAACTACTATATTATTTATTATTTTAGTGTGCAATATGCTACAATGGGCCCTTACTGGATCGGCTTCCTCTAAAATAACAACTTTGCAAAAATTGAAAGGAGGTGACAGCACTTTTATTCTCTTTGTTTATAACCTCATCTTTGAAAGTGAATATTCAAATGCAATTTATAATTTTGTTCAGAAATGTATGTTTTCGTTTTGCCTCATTTGAATAAGCAACACGTGTGGCAACTGTCAGGGACAGTACAATTGAGAAACATATTTGCTAAATTAATTTTTCACACTTCAGTGGTAACAAAACATGGTACTTTGATTTCTTCAGCCTGTTGAATTTTCAAACTTTCTGCTATTGCGCATCCTGTGCAATAGAAAGGAAGCTGGAGCCTTAAAAAAACAGCACAAATATGAATGTCTGCCCTTCCACAGTAAAATCTCCCCTCTTCTACGCCCCCAAACTGAAAACAGTTCCTTGTAAAGCCGATGAACAGAAACAAACTCTAAACTAGTCATTTGTGTTGGCCTGGACCAAAAACATCACCAGAGCTGGACAGGACCCGTAAGCCAGCCAGATATCCAGCGAACCCACAGCTGTTCTCAAGACGCACATAAATGCATAAATCCTTATTGATCCTAGCAGCTCCTGAGCGCTGATCGGGCCTGCACTTCGAAGCCATGTCCTCCGCTATAGGCCCTGCTTGCTGCTCTACCGTGTGAAAACACAATGCGGGCATTTTGATGGATAGAACAGCATGTCCTCTCTCTCCCGTGGCTATCCACACTCCACACACGCATACATACACACGCATACGCACAGGCGCGCAAGCACAAGCGGACCTTGTGCATATATCAAAGCCAGAGATATTTTCCCAAGTGAAGACCAGATTAGACCGCTTCAGGTCTGCAAATAGGCCCCTGATTGTTAGCCGTGATTGTTAGGGTGGTGACATGTTTTGAGGGAGGCAGGCTCCAGCAGCCAATATGAACCTATCCAGCGACAATGGGCACAAGACTGGAGCGCATGCCTTTATGTTCCGCTATTATGCAAATTGGTCGGCATACGGCCTACTTCAGCTTATAAAATCCAGAGGTTTTTGGATACTGTGGCTTGAGCGTTCTCAGAGTCCAGCCGAGCTGTAGGAAATCTTCCACTGACCCTGTCCCCGGTCCTCCCCACCCTCTCTGCCGGCAAAGGGCTAGGGAAAACCGGATTCGTGACACTGATGAAGCCCCTCTCCGCTGCAGCCGCCCTCGGTGACGAGAAGCCGGGGTTGCAGAGGCGCACAGACGCGTTACAATTATTATACACAGGGAGAAAAATACCCGAATATCTCCAAACTCACCTCCGAATGCGCTGTATTGGTGATTTAAAGGGCCAGATCCGCTGGTTTCTCACCCTCTCTGCTCGTTCACTCCCCGTTTTCACCGAGCCAAACGCCTCCCCCTCCGTTACCAATGTCTGTCCACTCCTCTACCCCCTCCCATCCCTTCCCTTCCTTCCCTTCCTTCCCTTCCTCCCTCTCTCCTTCTCCCTCCTTCCATCCGATCCGGTGACAGCACCTTTAACCCAGGGGCTCCAAAACAGACATTTTCAGATGTTCACGCAGATCGCCGAACGCCTCCTCTTAATGGTCTGGATTGATATATTTTCCAATTATTTTTACTTTTAAAGATGTAAATAATAGTCGTCTATAAATAATCTATTTTGTTGGGGACTCCTGGTGCCTTATCAGGAGCGCTAGATTGGGAAACGGAAACACATGAATGAAAGACCCATTCAAAATTAATTACCTGCTCTCAGTGTGTTCACTTTTATTTAACAATGAAGTAGAAAAAGGTCACAAAAGGTTACAGAAAATTCTGCTGGATAGAAGGGATCCAGCAGAATATTATTATTAATATTATTTATTAATATTATAAGTAGGATACTGGCTCAGTGGTTGAATGGCTTTATCCAGCAGTCTCTGATTGTATTGTAATAGATTTTCCAGGCAAATAATTAAATAGGTTGCTACAGAATTTCCCTGAATATTTTCAGCACACATATGAAATTAACTAAAATTCATTTTACTTTTAAAAAACACTGTATAATCCATTTTGAGTGACCTGAATAGATCTCTTTTGTATATATTTTCAGATTTTGGTTATGTTGTCTATTTCAAATGTCTTCAACATACTGATGTTATTTTGATTATATGTGATCGTAAGTAGGCCAAATGAACTGTGCTTACAATTATTCTATTTTAAAGCGGAAAAATCTGACTTTCAGTTATAATCCTCTTCCCGGTGCTAGATCTAAGAAGGGAAGGCAAAAAAAAATATATATCAATGAAAACTGTAGGCTCCTACATGACTCTTAAATATTTTCTACAATTATTGTACTTTAGCACTACCACTGGTGGTCAAATAAACTACACTGGCCTGACTTTTTTCTGCTGCAAGCTTGGCCTAAAAAAAGCTATATTTCACAACTCAGCCATGACCTTAACCCTGCTCCCTACTTATCCAACAAGCAAGTTGTGTATTTGTCCTCTGTCATTTACCTTGAATCTGTGTAGTGTACTACACAGTAAAAAAACAAACAACAATCTCCACTTGAGACCACTGCGATATGCTGCCACGTGGGGGCGCCAGTGACCCGCTTCTAGTTCCCTCTTCTCCGGTGAGGTGTGGGCTGCTCCTTCTATTCCTGACAGGCCCGACGCCAAACACGCATCCTCCGTTTCCACCGAGCTGTAGTCCACTCCTCCACATTGAGCTAAAAGTGCTGCATCTGCTGTTGAGTATTGGCTGAATATGCACCGTTTGCACCATGGTGAAGGGGACACAAAGGTCTGATGTGTAGGATAACATCTTATTTTCTCACTAGATCTTTGTTTGTGTGGGCCATGAATGACACCTTCGGTGATGCTGACAGAGATGGAGATAGGTACATCCACTCAGCCATCTCTTCTTTAAGGTTGTAAGAATTTTTTTTTTCAAACACTGCTTATAATAACCAGAGGAGTGCTATTTATAACTCCCACATAGTACCGCATTGGCCTCATTTCCACTGAAGTATGAAATGATGCTGATGCCTATACATTTCTCCTTCATTTCCTCACCTTTTAGTTCTCTTTCACCTTCTCCCTCCTTCATTTGTCTCACTCTTCAATTTCACTCCCCCCTCCTTTCCCCCCTCACTCATGTGTGTCTTGTTGAAGAGGCTGTATATGGTTACAGTGGATTACTTCATTTTCTGAGAAATCAGTGGTGGAAGTCCATGAGTCACACAGCTAAAAGCCTTTGAATATGACTGTTATTTGGATCATCTGCAGATGTTGATTGTTTGTTTTAAGTTAGTTTTGTTGTTGTCTTTTAACATGTTCAATAAAGAGTTGAAAAAAAAGATGCCCCCAGGCTGACAGAGCTGACAGAGGTGGTACCCCCACCAACCCACCCACGCAGACATTTTGCTCTCTTGCTTTGAGCTGTCATGTATGCAGGCCTGCTGGGTGGGAGGGGGTATAGCCTAGGCCTACATCCTAGCAGCAGCCTGGGAGACCTCTGCCTGTCGTAATGCATCGCTGTCTCCACCAGGGTCACACCACACACTGATGAGACAACCATAGACAACGTCACACCGTCTCCATAGCAACCTCGCTGGGCACAGCATCCCCAAGCAGATGTTGGAGGGTTAAGAGGAAAGTGAGAGTGAAAGGAGCATTGCGAGTCTATGTGTTACGGTGTGAAGTGGGAATTCAGCCAGAAGAAAACAAGAAGAAGACTATACGGGCTGTTAGGTACGACAGTACGACAGAAATAATAGTTTACCATGTTCATCAACTTCGTTTGGCATGTTAGCATGCAGTAGTGGATGTAACTAAATACATTTCCTCATGTATGGGAGGCCAGGAATGGTTGTAAAATTTTTGACGTTTCTGTCTGCATCTCTGAGCTCTTTTAAGCCAGTGTGTTCAAAGTGTGATACATTTACAGTTACATGTGTCTGCTATTAAATGGTGTGGCTGTCTCTGCAACACAGTCCAAAAATGCATGGTTTATGCCAACACAAGGAGCTTTACAATTCACCCCATAGACTGGGTTAGTTGGACATTACTCTGGGGTGAAAATGTAACATTATAATAAACACTGGGTGAAATGTAACATTATTTAAGGAATATGAGAAAAACATATTGAAAGCTTTTGTTCAACACTTTTTTTAACATAATTTACACATTTGGCGTGTACCTTACATAGGTTATTTACTATTAATCAATAATGTGATTTGAGACTTGTTCTTGATTGGAGAAATTGGATGTGTTACAACTGACCCGTGTTATAACCATCCCCAGTCTCCCCTAATGTAGGCCCTACTTAAAGTTATAGGCAATTTATTTCAAAAGTATTTTTAGTTAGCCTATGTTCATTAAAATTCTCTTTACATCCAGACAGCAATCAATAAATCAAATGCTCTGACACACAAATTAAAAAAAAATCTGTAACCTAATAAGCACATCAAATCATTTCATTTGGTCCAAATGAAATATTGTCCAGCCTACCTGCCTGTCTAGCTGCATGCACTCTGTAGGTGAAGATTCGACACATAACACATATGATAAGCTTGTAAAATTGCACGCCTTGTTATAGGTCATCAGACGACACGCAGCTCTACCTATTATTCAGACGACCTCACTGCCTCAGCGCGGATCACGGACTGTCTCTCAAACATATCTACGTGGATGAATGTTTGCCACCTTCAACTAAACCTCTCTAAGCCTGAACTCTTGGTCACTCCAGCAGAGCAATCTATCCACCATAACATCAACATCTATCTATCTATCTATCTATCTATCTATCTATCTATCTATCTATCTATCTATCTATCTATCTATCTATCTATCT
>JAPMOB010003327.1:0-21496 GCA_029875015.1 Lepomis gibbosus | reverse complement strand
ACGCGTACGAGCACACACCTGGTTGCAATCTTAAAACGGCACCGCTAGTGGCCGCTGGAAACTCCATAATGCCCCTTTAAGTGAGAACTTCTGTCAGAAAAAGTACCCTGTCAATAGAACGACAGGTTACATTAAATATCCACAAAAGAATAAATAGTTTCCTCCTGACAAAATGAAACTTATTTTAAACTGATGTATCATGGAAAAATAGTTGTTTTTACAGCAGCTGTGAGTGCATATGCTGTGCATGTATGTGCGAGTGTATACTTCCTTTTGTCTACTGCCCACAGCAGCTGTCTGGTATTTTGAGGTTGGAGTGATTTTGCTACCATGTAAGAGGGAAACTCCCAAGGGAGCTCTACGGGCATGGCATATCTGAATGCAGCCCGATCCCAAACGCTGATCCCAGTGGTCATCCTGTAGATTGCTTTAAATAAACGCTGTGAGGAAAACCACAAATCCAATGAAATACAGTATCACTCTATTATCCACTTTGGTGAAATGGTATGTACACACACACACACACACACACACAGCATTATGTAGGTCAAACATGAGTCTGAGACGTCCACATTTGTTTTCAGCATTAAGCTCCTCAACTTGGAGTGAACTCTTCAGTCGGATATGACACAATATTTTTCCAAATGCTCAATCAGAGGCCATGTTTTTCTTCTTGTAACAATATTATGTGGCAAGACTTCGCTCTCTAATCATTTTGTATGCTAACTTCTGTGTTTGTTTCCTACAGCACAGCACAGCACAGCACTCAGTAGCCCAGACAGCTTCCCTGTGGACTTTTGTTTAGTTAAAGTTAAGGGCATCATAGGATTTACGTAGGTGGAGGTTCCTGGTTCCATTCAATAATGCCCCAGATAGGGACACAAAAACATGCACAAACTGACATTAACACAGGCACACACATAAACTGACAGTCAGGATTAGCATCTGCTCATCTGCACTGCTTAAAAAAACAAAACAAAAAAGAAACTATTTTAGATTACTCAATAGAAAACATCTATCATCAGCTGATAATGCACGATTATGAAATATCCCATGTTCCCAATGACTCAGCTGACAACAGCATGAGTAGGTAAATCTGCCTGAGGGAAATCTCTTAATCACTTACACAGCTGTGCTCTGCCCATCCCTTTGCCACATTTACCAACATTACTAATTGAAGGTATTATTTTACTGCGTAGTAACCGTGTGAAGAGGAATCAAACAGAGGGCAGAGGTTTGGTTAGGAACCTTGGAGACTGATGGTATACACATTACCACAGCCAGTGTTATTGACTCAAACGTGACTCATGTCTTCCTGCAGCAATTCAAGTGTTCAGCCAGGGTAAAGAGGCAGAGAAGATCTCAATCTCAGAGAGAACTCAGCCACAACACACTTTAACATTTAAAGAGAAGTTCTTACACAAAAAGGGGTATGAGTGCCAAGATTCAACAGCCCTATTAGGACTCCAGCCGCCTCACTGTACCTCAAGGAATGTGAGGCCACATCCAACTGTTGCTTCTTTTATTTAAGAGCAGAAAAACAATCTCACTTTTATTTCACACAAAGAACAACTGTAGCAAGTAGAAGGAAAATGAAGATCACAGAGCCCTTCTTAATGGGACAGTAAACAACCCATACAGGACAATCCCCCACTCCGTATTTCAGAGCGGGAGTTGTAAAGACGAAGATTGCACAAACTTGTCAGTGCTGTTTTTCTTTGCTGCCTCGGTAAAAAAAAAAAAAAGCTGCATTTTACATTACTGTCTCTCTGTGGGTCTCCTTTTACAAGCCTTGCTCTGCGCCGGTGTGCTCTTTAAGGATAGAAAGGGAAGAGGGGATGGAGAGAGCGCTGATGCCGGCTTTTTGAGAACAAAGAACATAAACCAAGAGCCAAACATAGACATAGAGAGGGAAAGAAAGAAGAGCAGTGAGTCTTTGCCCATCTCTTACCGTATGGCCAGGCCATCCCTTGGGGTAAGGAGATGAAGAGGGAGATGAGGAGGAACCAGCCCTCCCTACCAAAGATAAAGGTGCTGGTCCAGGGGATTGTGTGGGTGCCCCCGTGGGTTTGCCCCAGCTGTAGTACCCGTCCCGCAGACAGCATGCTGCAGTCTGGAACTCTGTTTACTTTCTGAATTCAGCTGACATCACCTTCCTTCGGCCCTTCAGTCCTTCCCTCCCCCTCCCTCCATTTCTCCCTTTCTCTCTCTCTCTTCTCTCTCAGTTTCTCTCTCTTTCTCACTCCTTTGGTTCAGGTTACAGCCCAGCCTCGCAAAGGAGTTCCACTCGCAGTGGTCTCCCAAAAACTCCCCTCGCTCAACTCAGAGGACGACGTCACTGCTTTTGAATGAATGCAGGCTCCAGCGTTTTATGCTTAACTCATTATGGTGTCTCACACACACACATTTGTACTATCCCCCTGGGGACATCTCACTGACATAATGCATTCCCTAGTCCTTTACCCCAAAGAACTCACAACTACATGCCTAGCCTTAACCCAATTCTAGTATAGTGAAATCCCAGTTTTTGGACCCCACAAATATAGTAAAACAAGTCCACACACACACAAATACACAATGAGGGGAAGCATGAGGGGTCAAGACCAATGATGTGGTGGTAGAATTTATATCTGCTTCACTGCTTATGTGTTCATGTCTAAAAAATCTCGAAGTCAGTGTTATTCAACCTCACACCTTGGCAAGCTTGAAAACAACAGCCGTGTGTAGTCTCAGAAAAAGTAGTGTGTGTTAATCAAAAGCATCCAGTCAGTCATTATTTTAAGATTAAAGGAACAGTTTTGTATAGTTTGATATTGACATTTTGCAAAATACTCTTATTTGCTTTCTTGCAGAGAGTTAGATGAGAAGACTGATACCATTTTGCGTCTATAAGCTACAGCCAGCAAACTTTTAGCTTAGTTTGGCGTAAAGACTGTTTCCAGAGTTTACAAATTCGGCTGTCAGCACCTTTAATTATGAATGTGTCATATTATCACTTTTGTTTAATCCACACAATAATCAAAGGGCAAAAACAAACAACAATTTGTCAGTTTTTGGCTGTGAAATAGGACTTTGTTACATTTGGACAGAGCCAGGCTAACTGTTTCCCCCTGTTGTCTATCTTCATGCTAAGCTAAGTTAACGGATCTGGCTCCGGCTACATATTTAACGTTTAGATGTGACACTTATAACTCCCATCTAGAAAGGTCTTTCCCAAAATGTCAAACTATTCCTATAACAACTGTACAACAATATACAAATATGGTATTGTCTAAAGACTATGTTTTCCTGATGAGCCTTTTTTAATAACTTTTATCATTTTGGTAACTCAATGCATTTAAGCACCTAGACATGGTCAAGAGAACTTGCTGAAGTTCAAACCAAGCATCAGAATTGGAAAGAAAGGGAAATTAAGTGAGTTTGAACGTGGTATGATTGTTGGTGCCAGAAGGGCTGGTCTGAGTATTTCAGAAACTGCTGATCTACTGGGATTTTCACGTACAACCATCTCTAGGGTTTACAGAGAATGGTCCAAAAAAGAGAAAATATCCAGTGTGCAGCAGTTGTGTGGATGTAAATGCCTTGTTGATGTCAGAGGTCAGAGGAAAATGGGCAGACTGGTTTGACAAGACAGAAAGGCAGCTCTCATCAAAAAACAGTAACTCTCATAACCACTTGTTACAACCAAGGTATGCAGAGTGCCATCTCTGAACACACGTTGAACCTCGATGCAGATGGGCTACAGCAGCAGAAGATCACACCGGGTGCTACTCCTGTCAGCTAAGAACAGGAAACTGAGACTACAATTCACACAGGGTCAACAAAATTGGACAATAGAAGATGCTGTGTCTGATAAGTCTTGATTTCAGTTGTGACATTTGGCATAAACAGCATAAAAGCATGGATCCATCCTGCCTTGTATTAGCGGTTGGCTTGTGCTGATGGTGGTGTAATGGTGAGGGGGTATTTTCTTGGCACACTTTGGGTCCTTTGGTACCAACTGAGCATCATTCAAACAAGACAGCCCACACGAGTATTGTTGACAGTGTACCCATCGTCTCATGGCTACTTCCAGCAGGATAATGCACCATGTCACAAAGCTCAAATCGTCTCAAAATGAGTTCACTGTACTCCAATGGCCTCACCAGAATCACCAGATCTCCATCCAACAGAGAACATTATGGTGGAACGGGAGATTTGCATCATGGATGAGCAGCCAACAAATCTGCAGCAACTGTGTGATGCTATCATGTCAATATGGACCAAAGTCTTTGAGGAATGTTTCCAACACGAATTAGAATTACGGCAGTTCTGAAGGCAAATGAGGTTCAAACCCAGTACTAGCAAGGTGTACCTAATAATGTGGCATACATTAATTTGTACTGTATATAAACATACCAATAGTATAAAATTACATAATGCATTTTCTTATACAAAATGTGGTCAATGTTATTCTGCAAATCAATGGTGGACGGAAATTAATTTAAATAAATTTTCACTTTTCACTTGTTTGCAAACCTGTTTTCAGACTTTAAGACTTTGACAACCAGCCAGTAAAAACACAGTTGCTCAAGATTTGTTTTTTACAAGGGTTGTTATTTGGTATGATCTTCTGGGTGTGTTTTATTTCGACTGGATACAGCACTGGAATTAATTCATTTGTTGTTCTTTGCCTACTGGGACTCCAAGCTGCATGCAAGAGCTAACAGGGAATACAGATCAAACGACTCATAGCACGAGAATCAAATATCCCTGGTGGTTTCCTAAAACAGCAGGATTTAGACCATAGAAGGAACACATGAGCAGTGCTCCAGTCTGTATGTGTATGGTAGGGAAACTAAAAAACAGACTGAAGGCAAGAGAGTTTGTGAAGAAAAAAAGAGGAATGAAGACACAGGGTTACAGATGGAGAGAAAAGAAAATAAGGGAAATCAAGGAAGAGAGGGCGAAACGGAAATATTGTCTGTCTCGCTGTGCTTTCTATCCACCCTTTACCACCTCTCTACTGTTTGTCCAGATGCCTAATGGTTTATTACGTGAAACCCAAGGCTTTCAGGTTAATGTGGCAGTGGCTTAGTATTTTCAGAGACAGCTGTAGCCTACTCTCTCAGAAGAATACAGACTGTATACATCCTTATACACAGAAAAAGTGTGCAACTTTCAAAATATTTTCAATGTACACAGACATACGGCCTCACTATTTGGTTTAAATATATAGTAAATTTTATAAAATTTTAGTCTTACAATTGGTGACTTTGTACACACAACACTATATATGTGTTATAAAATGATCAGCCATCAAAGAACTGTCACTCATTTTAGTATACAGATGTGAGATAATATTAGACCAGATTAGTTTTTGTTTTTGTAGGATTTTCCTCAGATGTATTAGTTTAGCTATATTCAGAGTTTACAATAACTATTAGTACTGGAGGTAAATACAACGTCCAGTATATAAACATCACTGTCCTGTAAAAAACATGTATCTCTAAAATGTCAACTTTTCATGAGCTAAGAAAAAAACAGCTTTCCAGCAATGTTTTTTTCCCCTTTCCACATAATCCAGTTTATAAACAGCCTATTTACCTTAAGAAGTTAGAGAATTTTCTTTATCCACAAAGGAGTATTCATTTCAATTTTACAGTAGAGAAGTTAATGGGGAAGTTAATTTTGTGCATATCAGAAGTCCCACAGTTATGTTACTTGAAACTGATCCCACAGGGACTTTTTACAGGGACAGTAAAAAAAAACATTAAGGGGGGTTAAGATACAAGGTTAGAAAATCTATATTGTTATTTTTAAATTCTTGTGTAGCTCATAGCATCCTAGTGAACTAATTTGCAGGATCACATGCTGCTTTATTTTTGTGCTTAACCTAACACATTGAGTTTTTTTGAATAATTCCAAATTAACAAAATTGGAGATACATGGTTTTCACTGGACATTGACTATAGGAGACCATCATTTTGATCACCTTGCCAGACAAACAGAGCCCTGCCGCTAGCTTCATTTATCGTTACTGTAGTAGAGACATTTTCTCATGACCCACAGATCAACAGCTCATCCTAGGCTGCATTATAGACATTTCTCAGTTGGCACCCCAGGGACTATGGCTGGTCAAAGAGAATGGGACCCCTGCCCACAGTGCACAGTAAAATCTCATTACACTAAGGAAATTAACTAGGAGCATTATTAATGACAGCCACTGTTGACTACACATTTGTAACAGAAGGTTTTTCAGAGGCTATTTGTACATGTAAGGCCAGTCCCAAAACAATGATGTCTGATCAAGCTATTATCAATAACTTTAACTTGTTTGTGTTGCGTTTGAGGTCCCAGAGTTCTCATAGGGTCTGACAAAATGAAGCTGTCGGACCGTGGAGCTGTGTGGTATTATTATGAAGGGATCTAATCACGGAATCACATTAATCCTATTTCTATGGTTACACAGTGGACACAGAGCTACCCCACCCCCCAAATGCCAACAGTTAATGGTCTCACTCTATCATAGCAGGACCTGCTGTCTCCATTAGGTGCGGTGGATGGAAACTAGGCCGTCTATTTCACAGGTAAGACAGATGCCTGCACCAGCTTTTTAGCAAAGACGGGGACAACTGTTGGCAGGAGCACAGTGCCATGACGAGGTGCAGTTCAGTAACTTAATAGTGCAGGACAGCATCAAACTGGATGCCAAATATGCTCTCATTTATGTGCTGTACTCTAAAGAGAACCACTCCACTTATAAAGACAGCTTGTTTTTTATGAACTCTTTTAAGGTTACCTTCTCTCTCAGCACAGCCACTGTGTTTATGTATAATTATCTGTCCCTAAAGTGGAGCAGGGCTCGGTTTGTCCTTATCCTTCATTACACACATGCAGTTAAAAAGGAGGAGGGAACAAAGACAGGTCAAATAGATGGTGATAATGACATGATATTAAGTGACACAATATGTGCAGTGCCTCAAGAATTACACATTACTGCCCATCCAATTCCAGATACTTCAAAGCATTCTCAGAGCTTGAAATGCATTTTCCCTCAAGTAATCTAGGCAGAAATATCTAACATGGTTTTGGCTCACATATACCCACGCTTTGTTTTTAAAACACGCATGCAGCTACAAATTGTCTTTGCCTGGCTTTGATTTAACTCAATCTATAAGTCAGGTCAAATGCATTTACACTTTGTATGAAGCACAAAATATGTCCTCCTGAGTCTCCACCCAGCAGAGCTATGCGGCAATGGCTGCCCTGGCTGGAAAATAGCAAATACTTGGATATCACATCCCATTACACCCTGTTAATTCCACAGCAAGAGGTCCTTGTGCAGGAGATTGCAACAGCAGGGAACTACATTAAAGGGCGTCTGTTGATAGGATGCTAGAGATACGGCACACAGATCTGAGCATACACATAGACATGTGTCACCTGGTGAGCACTCCACCCATATAATATCCAACATGCAGCATTAACTGTGCCATGTGTACCTCTTGAAACATGCTTTACAGTCTCGTTTGCACAGTTTGTAGTCACAGTTTGAGTTTAATGTATACCTTTCAGACAACCTGTAATCAGGCACTTTGAAGTATTCTTCAAAATGTGGGCTTTTTCTCTGAATGGCTGATCCTTACAAGAA
The DNA here is from genome assembly GCA_029875015.1 of Lepomis gibbosus. Lineage (NCBI taxonomy): Eukaryota > Metazoa > Chordata > Actinopteri > Centrarchiformes > Centrarchidae > Lepomis > Lepomis gibbosus. The sequence goes on along the minus strand of JAPMOB010003327.1, from coordinate 13,863 downwards.
AAAATGGTTTTAATAAGAAACCACTTATTTTAATAGGAAACATTTTCATCCAAATTACACCATATGTGAAATATCCGCAGACTCCAGCTTTTCGTGCAAATCCATGCACAGCCAAATGTAAAACCAGCCAGTATTTGCAAACTTCAAAAAACATTATTACACATATCTCTTTGACCTTAAACTGTTTAATCAAGATTTAAGAACTTGAACTCAGAGAGCATAGGTACTTATAAATATTGTCCAACAAAACAAGGGCTCTCCCATCTAAAAAAAATTGGAGACTTTCCCTGTCAGTACTGAGTGGGATAGTCTCACGCCATCATCCAAACAGCTCTCAACATCACAAAATCTTGTATAGCCCATCGAAGTGTATAGACTCCAGCCGTGAGGTCTAAAACAAGGTCTTATGAGCGTAGCTACAAAACTCTGAAAATGAAATTATTGAATAGGAAAGAATGACTGGAGCTGGTAGCAGTAGCATTGGACGCTCCATGAGTAATTGCAGACCAAGCTCGTTACTTAGAAGACGGAACAATGATAGGATAAAAAAACATGTCACTCTTACAATGGAAACGTCAGAAGGACGTGGAAGGAGACAGAGAGGGAAAGTATGATATGCAGGGGGAAGGAGGAGGCTTTCCTTCTACTCTGTGTTCCAACAGGGAGTCGTGAGGTCTCTCACATGGGACAAAGTGTCCTACAGACCTGCCTTTGCTTTTGTTTAGTAGACAATTGCATTTCCTTCCCTTGATGCATGTTTATCACAGTGTGACCCATGTCATGTCATTGGTACTAAAGAATAGCCATGCAGGCAATGAACCAGACAGCTGTCTCACGCTGCACAGTTTGTTTTGGTGTACCATGGCAACAAGGCTTCTGTTTTGGTCATCTTTTATTCCCTTCCTGTCACTGCATGCAGTGGAGCACCAAGGCTGTGCCATTGTCATGGAAATAATTTGGTCAGAAAGATATAGCAAAAGCTAGGTCCATGTGAGAGATCAGAAATGGAAACACTAAGTTGCTTTAAAGGGGAAAACAGCCACCCAAAGCTCATTAACAGAAACCCAACATTTTACAGCACATCACCTCAGAGCTCCAAGTCTCCTACTCTACTCCAACTGCACTGCTTTGAGAGCAGTTTCTCCTCTCTCAGCTGTCTCTGTGTTTTGTTATTCGTTTCTATTGGTTATAGCTCTTGGGGAGTCTCCAAACAGGAGCCGGTGATCTCAACGTGTTCTCAGTGACATAAGTGGCATTCTGTGTGAGGAACATTGCCAGGAGGACTTTACAGTTTTACAGGACAGAGCCCCTTAATGAGGCTGAACATGGAAAACAAACATGGGAGAGATCACGCTTATTGTGCAGGTTGTCGTGATTTAGGGTGTGGATGTGGAGTTCCACCCTTCTGATACTTCATCTGTTGTGTGCATATATAGTCACATTCATTTTGGATTTAGTTTTATGGGAGGGTTTGTTGCTCCGCAGCCATCATAATACCAGTGCATCCAGGGTGGTATCCTTTTCGGCCGTGCCAAATTCTGACGTATGATCATCTAGCATGCCTTAGTGGAATTAAATTGGATATGGTACAGGGGGAAAAAGTAATAATATTTAATGGAACTATATTGTTAGTATAGAATTAAAATCCTAAATGATATAACTAGTGAAACTCAGACCCTGCTATTGCTTTCAAAAAAGTTTATTTGTTAATGTAAAATTCTCTGAGATAAGCTCATAACCATTGTTATGAGAAACTCAAATAAACTGGTGTAAGTCTAACATACTGTATACTGTAAAGTTATGTGTTGGTTTCATTTGCATTAGCTGGGTCCATGTGATCATGATCATATAATTACAGCAAATTCACATACTGAAAGATACAGAGCCCCTAAGTATAATATGGTGGTCGTTTTTATCTTGTGCAAACAAGTTGTGCGCACAAGATAAAAAAGATCACCTTTCGGGACTTTAGGGGCTAGGGTAGGAAGATGATGAAGGCTTGCGAAAAAAGCCTATATACGTCACTTTTTCAGCTGTTCAGTAGCTGACCCCTACTTATAAAACAACATACCGTCCTATTTCTATTAGATTATGTAAATCCATCGAGACATGAAACACACTTTTACTCTTTGGCTTTTGACTATTTCTGTCCTATCTTCACTGTGTGTATGGCTGTGTCAGGAATTTCAAATGAATGCATTTTATTTTTGTTTCACACAGTATGTGAAGCACATTGGATCAACAGTGTTGTGTTCAAGGGGCTGATAAATTAAGTTGACAAACATATAATAACAATGTATAATAATATACAGTACAATGTGTGCAAATAGACTCATTCACTGTCCGTCTTGACATTTGCTTCCTTTCTGCCTTTTCAGCACTGTGTCTGGCCCAGGAAACTACATAAACACGTTCAAGTACAGTGTTTTCTTTAAGACAAAGTTCTACAAGATTTGTGCAGATGTGTACAGCAGCCTCTTGTGGCCAAAGCAGGTAAAGGTCCTGACCATACAGCAAACCATGTAGCCATGCATATGTCACAGCAGTTTCAGTAAATAAGATGTTTAAGGCACCCAAGTGTTACTATATTGGGTATTGTAACACTGACATGTCACACAGACAAACAGTGAGATTCAAAGGTTTCATTATTTCTCCAAAGAGAAATTGTGTGACAAGACATTTTACACAACAATAGGAATAGTAGGAGACCACATTTAGATTAGCATAGAGCAGCCTTTGAGATATAAATGTGTGCCTGTTCTCACATAGGCACATATACAGAGTCTGGATTTGTAATAGAATTTAAATTATGGAAGAAGAGAGGCTGTGTGTGTGTAAGAGAGAGAGACTGACATAGATAGTACAATTGAGCAATTAATAAATAAAAAATACACCAGAAAATTAAACTAAACATGAACAGAGAGGGTGGAAGCTCTTTTAAATTGTTAACAATTTCTGAAAAATTAAACGCACTCTCACTATCAATGTTATTGGCTCCGCATTTGTAATTTTCATTGGCATTTCACAATTTTGTCAAAGATAAAGTTAATTTCAAAAACCCTTTGATCTTCTTCAAAGATTCATGGCTCTCATTCTGAACCTTCCGGAATAAAAGCCATGATGTTGAAAGGCCTGGACTAAATTAGAAGAATGTCAAAGAGAGGATCACTTATCAAGTATCAACATAACCATAAACTTTAACAAAAAAATTATCTTAGATCAAAACATGTTATTTCAAGATACTTAAAACATTTGCCAGAAATAGCACCATGATCTCAAGTAACTGATAAATCCTCCTGATAGCTGAGGATGTGTTTCTGTCTCTAAGAAATTTATCCTTACAGAACTGTTACATCATGCATTCCTCATACTGATGTCTAACCCCCTACAACGCATGCAGCTGAAGACAGAACACGCCACAGTATGTAGCATCAACTGTGGTGTGACTGTGGAGACTTTAGATGTATCTTGCCCTCTCATCAGTGAGTCCAGTGTTCTTCTGACAGTAAATTGACACATTTGCTACAAAGACTCTCTAAGCGTGACCATTACAGATGGTATGAATGCCTGCTGTCACAATCATGCAAACTAAATCACAAAATGTGAAAAACTTATGTAAGCTAGGAACTCAAAAGTGTGTATTTTAGGTGAGCGGGAGTGTTTATGGGAAGAGGCATACAGTTTATAATCTTCTGTTCTTAATCCTTACTACCTCTAGAGGGAGTCAGAGCCTACAAATCCATGAAATAGATTCCAAGGGAGACATGAGATGAATCTAAAGCAGTCTTTGAAGACTTATAAACAGGCCTGACATGGAAGAGATGATATTTTTTCTTGGAATTTCTGCAGGCAACTCACAGAAATCTGTGCATACCAAAATGAAAAAGGAAAATAAAAAAGAACCCTGTACCGCAGAGCTTCACTTTCTAGGATTTAACATGAAGTACATCCCATGGTTCCCACTTCCATCTGTTATGGAACATATTGATTTGCCATTGCAAGCAGCAAAGTGAAATCAAGATGTCCACAGCAAGAATCTCAGTGGAAAAGGATTGTAGGTAGTAGGCACCGGACTGGAACAGGGTACTATAGCCAATCAATCTGATCTAATTTTATTATTTATATTCCCACAGCTGGGTAGGGCTGGCTGTTTGATCATTTCCCCACTCCTTTCTTTTATCAGCAATGAGCCATTGCCACTACGTTAAATTATTCAATTGAGCCCGCTTTGTTGATAATAGCAGTGATCATTCTTGCTTAAATGGCATAATGTATGCGCTGACAGCCAACAGTGATACAAACCTGTCCCGAGGGACACAAATCTATCAGTGGTGAGCGTCTATCTGCCACATTAGAGATTCCAGGCACCAGTGAAGCATAGGCAAGTAAAATACACTCAACAATCAGGCCTATGGAAAAGGCTTGTTCCACAAGGCCACAGCCATAAATGATCAAGGCTCCACTCCACTCATTATAGCAGACTTTCAGAGAAATAAAGCCACTATCAAATAGAGTGTTAAGCATCCTCTATGGGATTTTAAATGACTATCTTATATACTTCTATTGTTTTTCGGGTCAGAAAGACAAGCAGGATGTTTTTATTTATGCAGCACAGTTCAGTGAAAAGATAAGAGTAGAGGCATTATTCCTGATTTAGACACGCTTTGCCAAGAATATGAAACGTTCCACAAAACTAGATAATTCTTCGAATCAAGTTTCACTATTTTCATATCTAACAAGATTCAGCTAACTCAAAGAGCCTGCTAATTTAGAGTGAGAGTGTTAGTTAGGTCTTCCGTATTTTTGTTTTTCTTGCAGCAGTTGCCTAGAATTTTTTTCCATGTGGCTCATTTATTTACACTTCCCCCACCAGGATCCTGTCAACACTTCCAGCCTCATGGGTAGGAAAAGGTCAGAAAGCCAAGGGGTGATTAGTGTGTCTGGGATTCTGGCTTTTTACCTTCTATTAACCCTCCAAGACCAGTATTACCTCCGGCAAGGAGGTTGGGTTTTTGGTGCTGTTTGAGCAGGGTTACGGAAAGACTACTTGCTCAGTTTTCATTAAGCTTGGTGGAAGGGTATAACATGGGCCAAGGAAGAACCCATAACATTTTGGAGGAGATTCGAATCACGTGGCGGATACATGAATTATTTTTCACTTAATATATTGTGAGCTGAGATGCTGAGGCACAACCATATTTTGACATATTATACTTATAATAGTTTTGGAAATATATCCAGACAATATACATTGTGTGTATGTACTTGTAGATTTGCATATCATAGAAAACTGGACTAATGACCTTGACAGTGGTCTGCGCTATCTGTATGGCTCTATTAGTGTTGGAGTGCTGGAAGACGTTGGAAGAAAATCTCAGGGTTGAAATAATAGTTGCTACAAGGTGCACAATGTTTTCATACTAAGATGGCATTAAAATCTAACCAGGGTACTATATATGGGTGTGCCTACCTATTGTAGGATATTTCAGCATCAACGGATTTGTAACAACTGATAATTACCACTGCCTAAGCTGTCAAACTGTGAGCTGCTCTCTGCTCAACTAATGTCCAGCTTACATCTAAGCAGCATTTAAGGGTTTAAAGTGTCAGAACAAAATGAAAGGACAAAGAAGAACACTGGTACTACAGTTTCTTGCCAACTAGCAAGTGCTTATAGTATGCTCTATATGGCAAAAATGTTAATACGGGGCAGCACATTCCTTTTAATGTGCGTTTAAACTGTTAATTTAGACTTATGAAATGAGGACTTTATTCTTAAAACTAGCTTTATGATCCAAAAAGCAAAATGCCCCCAAGGCAATTGGTAGTTAACAATGCTGTACTAAAGCTGAGCATGGTGCAGAAGAAGAAGAAGAAAGAACATCTTATCTGGATATGCACATCTCCATATTTGTTCAAACAAATGTGAGAGAATTCCCCCAATTCTGAGTTCACTACTGCCATATGCTGAGAAGGCTAAATGTTAGTTAGTGGTTGCTTAAACTGGTTTGAAATTTGGAGAGGGTGGGGAGGAGTTGAGATAGAAGATGCATGTAAACCACAGCACTCCTCCCTCACACATGGAGAAGATTAATTCCAATGTGATATGAGAGCAAGCACTTCACGCTGTTCGCTCATTAAATTTGAAACTGCTAAATGTTTCGCTGAAACGTTAGGGGGACACTCAACCACCATATCTAATCTTAACTGACCGTGTGACCCTCCACAAGAGCTGGGGCCAAACCACATCAGACGGCACATGGTAGACACAAAAAATAATAATACACCAAGGCTTTGAACGTCATGACTTTCCTAATAATGATCAGATGTTGTTAAGCTCTCCCTTTAGCCAATTTGAAGGCAAGCCTCGCCACAAAGCACTGAGCACATTTGAGTCAATAAGCCAGTTAGCAGAAGGGAAAGTAAAAAGAATTCAGTTCTTGACTTATTTAATAGGGGATTTGGTGTGGCAGGTCAGGGGGTGTAATCCAGGAGATTGGACACTGATTCTTTAATCGAGTGCCTCGACAGTACATCTCCTTTCTCCCCTCCCCATTTCACTCTTGTAAGAGGTTCCCCCTTGTGTAGCAGTGAATTTCAATGGCCCACTCCACTGCTGGTTTAAACACCCCTGCCCCTGTTTAATTGCAGCTGCATGGAAACCAGATGGAGATAAGGAGTACAGTACATCACTAAGTCAAGCCTCCTGCTTTCCCTCCATGGCTAAGAGAGTAATTCAGTAATTCAACAATCATGAACAATAACTCAATTCATTGGCAAATAGCAACCGACCAATCAGTGCTAGAAACCTTGAGCCTGCGCATCAGGAAACTGGCAAAGGCAGGCTAATGAAACCCGCAGTGAATGGTGGAGAAAAAAAGCAGCAGTTTGGTGGCTGTGTGCCATGCTCAGGTCCCAGTGGTGCAGCAGATTTCTCAATGTAGCAACAGCCTCGGTTTGATTCTGCATATGCTGCTCGTTTCTGCTCGCTGTCTCTGAGACCCCGGATTTCTGTCTTGATAAAGCCAGAGAGACTGCTGTTGCTTTTAAAAAGCTACATCCTCCTAGAAACACTGTGATTGAGAATTAAACTGCGTAACCTCTCACATTCAACACCAGCAACACCCCTTCCTGCTTAAAGAAGCCAAGGAAATAGTGTGCTGACTGTAAGGTCCATTTTCTGCAATTTATGCACTATTCTTTACTATAAAGCGTTACCTCAGATAAGTGCTGAAATAAGTGCTGACAATCGTGTCTCCGTCACCGCTACTTAAAAGAAATGTCTTATCTGTCTCTGGAGTATTTATGGTAATGGTACATCCTTAACTGTAAGTTTACCACAGCCAAATTGTAGCGTTCTGAGAAAAGAAAAGCTCATGTTGGGCTTCTTGAACAGATGGCAATGTCCCAGTTCCTGGATTCAAGGGAGGTATTGACAGTTCAGTGCACATAGGTACTCACCACTAGAATACTAAATCAAATCACCATACCTCTGTCTTTTTACAATGAATAAACACAGACAAGCACACACACATGTTCAAACAACACACAGTCTTAAACACTCACGCAGATATCTTTATCATACAAATAACCCAGGAGACAATGAATTCATCCCCATGGATCTGCCCCGCCCTGTCCCTGAATCCCCGAGCATGAGTTATTGTCGGGCCCTGTGAAATAATCGTAGCTTTCAACGCTAATGGAAGCCCTGCACATTAATTATTCAGTCCAGGAAACAGAGTGCTTCAAAATGTCAAGGGACCTATGAGTTATTGCTCAGCATGAACTAACCTTAGACTGCAAGGTAGGTGACAGAAGCCCGCTGCACTTCCTCCTGCTCTGTCCCTCATCCCTTTATGTCTCCTTTGCCTCCCTCGGTTCCTCTGCACAGGCAGACAGGCACCACACAGAGAACCAGAGACCATGGCACAGCTGTGGCGTGGTCAGACGGCCGGTGATGGGTGTACTGTTGTGGCTGTGGACAGAATGACAGACGGCCTGGGCTCTCTTGTGTCACTGCAGCGCTTGACCACAGACAGCCATGACTGCTGGGGAAACGGCCCTCCTGGGACTGCTGCCGGATTTATGAGGAGAGTAGAGGGAGGAATGCGGCAGGAATGGGGGGTGGGTTCGCTGACCTGCAGATAACACATGGCAAGAAAGAGATAGGTTTGATATGAGAACATGCCTGCACTTGTGCCGGGGGGAAACGGACACCTCGAGCTGTGCTGCTGTGCTGAGCAGACTGAGCCAGTGAATACTGTTGATCCGCACTCCCAAAAAGCAACACACATCAGACAGAATTCCAGCAATGCACTTAAGCCGTCTGCATTTCCTACGTCTAGACCTTGGAAGTCTTGCTGTTACTCAGCTTTAAAGTGAAAGTGGAGGGAGTTAGACCAAGGTGGACTACTGAATAATCCATACTGATGTACAGCACACATTTAATTTAAACTTCAAATGCTCAAAAGTATCCTTTCTATATCCATCTATATTTGAGTGTATTTTAGATGTATTTAGTATGCCATTTCTTGAGCATCTAGGAGTTGTTATGCTTCTCCTAATGCTTCTGTACAACTTTAGGATTTTTCGTTCCCTCTGCACTGCCACCGCTGTCAATCTGCATTCAATCAAACACAGGCAGGGAAGTGAACAAATTATTCTGCTCATGGCTGAAAAAAACAAAAAACACATGCAACTTGGTGAATCAGAAGTGAATCCTACATGCGATATGCGATATGATCACATCAGAGTTATTTCACCTACAAGAAGTCGTTTCCTGTCTATTTCTGCATCTTTTTAGATATTAAAAGAGTAGTCTACTAGTGTAGATGGGTTTTGTGTAGTTCAAAATGCCTGTCCTCAAGCTATAAAATAACACGCATATCAGCATGAAGATAACGGTTTCAGCGCTCCAGGCATTAAAAGCCCACATTAGTGGCCCTCTAGTTTACTGGGTGTAATTGAGTATTCTTGTCTATGGCTGCCTTTTCAACTCAGGCAATTTAGCATGCTGGCATGTTGCTATAAAAATGACCCAATTAATTTGATTAGGAAACTAAGGTTGAAGATACAGTGTGAAAACATGAATCGAATGTTAAACAGTGCGGGGGGATGCTAATGAGGAATAATTTAATGAGGGAGACGCATAGAAAGAAATTTGTGTGCACGCATGTTACATTTGGTTTAACAAAAGCCCAGAAACAAGGAGGAAATAAGCAGGAGTTGACTTTATTGTGCCCCCGGTGTTTGCAGGAAAATGATCAAATACTTAGCAGCAGGAATTTTAATAATGGCGGTCTTTAAGAATACAAAACAGGTGCGTGAACTATTAGATACTGAGTAAACTCCATCTGTTGTTGAAGACTGTGAAATATGGTTGAAAACTGTGTAAAAAGCCTCTTTTTAAAAACTAACTGGACCTTGTCTTAAGATTTTCTGTCAAAGTTCTTTCAACCAAAGAAACTATTTTGTGTTGCGTGAGAAACAGCCAGATTGTTGCAAGGCCTGAAGCAGCTGCCGCTAATTTTGTTGTACTGACAATTACATTTGAGGGTCCGTAAAGTAAATCTAAACAAAGTAACCACATTGAATATTTAACATTTGGTTGCATTTGTTTCAATTTAATGAGTGGCAGAGACCTTTACTGCAGCTATCTTGATCTCTTGCTTGTTTCAGGAGGGTTATTTTGGCTTTAGTCTGGTTTACTGCATCAGTTGGATAGATGTTCAGTGACTTTCTGGGCTAGTCAGGAACACTCTTTTGTTTGTGTAATTGTCCCAAAACAGGGGGTGTGAAAAGGGCAATGAGTCCAACACAATAGGGATGTGAACCCAAAAAAGCCATAAAGCTAAAGTCAGCACTTGAACCCAAGTATTATACTTCCATTTCCTACATGCTGGAGAACAGAGACAAAACAATGAAATAAAATGTGCTGATAACAGAAAGAACTGTCATTCACAGTGACCTCATGGCGACTGGATTCACGCAGGACTAACTACTTTATCCCTGCCTGCGTTTGTCTCAGTGAGACGGATATTCTGCTTGGTAGCCCACACAGGCACGAAATATAATTTGTTTAAAATGGTGACATTATTTCCAAAGTATTTCTGCCCTAGGTATCAATTATCATAATGGCTCCCTTTGTCAATACCACACCAATCCTCTTAAATCGTACACACACACAAAACGCAGCGCGGTGCACTTGCCCCGCTCCTCTCTGAAACCTCCTTCCCACGATCCGCCCACCATCTCGGGACTGGAGTCACGTGTCTCACCGCCTAGTGTCTCTCTGCGAGCCGACACCACCTCATATCAAACTCACCCAGCGCCCGGCAGAGAGAGAAAGGGAGATGAGAAGCGGAGAGGTGTACGCGGATAGGAAGCCCTTACGACAGTGGGCTATAATGGAGAGTGTTCATTAGAGGACATCCGCTGTGGTGATCCCAAATGCTCTCTGTTTCCCGCAGAAGGGGGGGATATGACAAGGCATCTGACCAGGACGGGAGATGCGATTGTTTCGGACACCCTCTTCTTCCTGTGATCTGTCTGAACAGTCCGCCTGTGAGCCGCGGGGCTTGCGGGGTGTACGGGACACGGGGCGCACAGCTCACAGCCGCTCCAGCTCAACTGTGGATTGAACAAAACGGGTTCTTTCTGTATCTTATTTGAACCTGCTGAAACTCTGTGGGTCTCCGGAGGGGAGGGTGGTCTTCAACATGAGGGCTGCTTCAGCAAACTTATTCGCACTTCTGTTCCTGTGCGCCGTCGCAAGTGTTTTCTACGTCTGGAGCGCACTGGAGGAACGTTTGGAGCGACACAAACGGAGGTTACCGGGAGGGGGGTCTTTTCACCAAGGTCTCCCAGTGGACCTCTCCGCCAAAACTTTCCGGGTATTGCTCGCTGTCCCAGCGGCACAAAGACCGCACTTGGGGGGCAGACTTGAGGCTCACAACCTCACTGATCAAACTGTCTCTGCAGGAAGTCGAGATTACCATGTGAATGGGGATAACAAGGGGTCAGCGCAACGGGAGGGCCCGGTCAAGTCAGGCTCCCCGGTGGAGGATGGGATATTTTGGAGTGAATGGCTGGAAGATCTCCTCTCTGTGGGCTTCAAGGAGGAATATGCTCGGTCTTGGCGAGAGAGAGCCAGGACATACCGGATATTGAAGCTGGAGCCTGGATGCGGCAGGATATCTAACCAGCTCGCCACGTTCGCAGATGGGACCAAAGCGTGTGTGCGTTACGGGATAAACGCGGATCAGGTGCAAGGAGAAACTTTGACGTATTATCTTGCCAGTTTGCTAGGCATCACAAACCTGCCCCCTCTGATACTGTCCCAGCTGAACGGTGACAGCGAACAATGGGCGGCCGTGAGGACGCGGTTAGATGGCTTACAGTGGAGTGATCGAGCCGTCGTTTCTCTCACTGAGTGGGTCTCCAACCTGACCGGGGTGGTCACACCGGCGCCGCTCAGACAGGAGAGCAGCGGGCTGCATCCTGTCCTTGAGGGGCTCTGGAACAAGACGACGGCGCAGCTGTTGGAGCTGATGCAGTGGACCGACCTGATCATATTCGACTACCTGACTGCAAACTTCGACAGACTCGTCAGCAATCTGTTCAGCCTACAGTGGGATTCGCGCGTAATGGAGAGGGACACCAACAACCTCCTCAAAACACCCCGGGGTGACCTTGTATTCATAGACAATGAGGCCGGACTCGTGCACGGGTTTCGGGTGTTAAACATGTGGGAGAAATATCACAATACAGTATTGAGCTCTGTGTGTGTGTTCAGGAAAAGGACCACGCAGCGCGTGGCGGAGCTGCACAGGCGCAGAGACTCCAGGAAAAGGCTGCTGGAGCTCTACAGAGACAGCGAGCCTTTGTCTCTAGAATTGGGATTTCTCTCAGACGAGCACGCGGGTGTTCTCCAGGACAGAATAGACAGGGTATATAAACACATCTTGCATTGCAAAGGAAAGTACGGCCATCTGTGAACATTCGGCACGCAGGTGATTTGTCGCTTGCACTCTGCAACTGTCACACCTGTGCTAAACTGATGCGCATTACACACAGCTGTCTTGAATATCCAGCAGAACTACCTCTTGTGAATAGAAGATGTTGCCTACATTATAAATAAGTACATTTGACACGTTTATAAGCTCCCTGTTTAGATTTCCACTGTCTATCTCACATAGAATAATGATTAAGGCAAGTGTAGGCTATCCTGTCTTACTTCACCCCAACTGATGCTCACCCGAATAATATAAATGTAAAGATTAGGTTATATTTGTGATTAGGTTATCTTAATGCAGTCCTTCATGTGTGTTTTGATTCTTGACCTGTGTTCAGTAATCCTAATGATAAACTCCTAAGCCTTAACATAAACTTGACCCTTAAATACTGCATTTCTGTTGACACCTCGCTGGCTTTTTACAGAAAAAACATTTGCACAGTACATTGTCTTAGCAGCACCTGCACTCTTGTAATTTTGTTTGGATTGCATATTCAGCCTTAAAGTCACAGCTGTACCATATCCATTGTACATGTTGTAAGTACATTGTAAATACTGTCTGCCAACCTGTTTTGGATATTTGATCTTCCACTAATTTAAGTGCATTGTAACATTCCAAAATCTCTTGTCCTTTTTGATAAACACACTGTAATTTAATTTAACTGTTGCCAGGCTATGTGTTTTGTTTGCAGTTTGCGCGTAACTGCCTTATTAGAGTGCATCAAATATTTACCTAGTCTGTGTGGAGAGCTGGGTCTCTTTTCTGTACTGGTCTATTACAGTGCTCTCATTGTGCTGTAGAAATACCTTGTATTGGCACACTGTTCCCCAGGAGCCATGCTGTCAGCCACAGGCACGTCACAACAGGAATCTCTAATCCCCTTTATAATCTCACCCAGAATGATGAACTGAAGGAGACAACTGACATCATTTGACATCCTTTGAAAAGGGCTTTACCGTTCCCTAACCATAACAAAACTTCCTCCCTTTCAGAACCAGAAGACAGATTACACAATATTCCTCACTCACACAGTAATGCAAATGGTCAACCGACGGCCAAGGCTGGATGCCTTATTGGTTCAATCCATTTGACTCAGAAGTAAGAAAACTCCCTTTTGTGGGTGCATGTGCTGCTGAGAGGCCAAGCCCATAATTAACATTTTGCTCTTAGAGGACAGCCTTGTTTACAATTTTTCAAAGGTTAAATTTGTAGTTGTGAAAGGTTTTCAATAGAGTAAGTACAGGTAGAGTATAGAATATATAATGCATGGAGGTCAGTTGTATTATTTTGCTTTATACAGCATGCTTTCATTTCACAAAACCACATTAGTCTTTTATTTGACCCTTTTAGAAGAATCCTCTCCTTATTAGTTCCACCGTGAGCCCAGCTCTGTTTCTGATTTCTGGTTCCAGACTTACGAGCACATCAGAGGGAAAGTAAACGATCAAACTTTTGAAGCCCTAATTCTTTCCAGCCTCTTACCTCATCTGGTTTCTTTTACAACTTTTTTAATATATGGCCAACTCCAGGGCACACCAACACTGTTTATACATCTCCACAGAGTGGAATGAGTGCATCTTGTTCAAATAGTGGCTTAATTTGTACTCACACTTCATGTCAGGGCTTACGGCACGTGATTTATGCTTCTCCTCGCTAGGTCACCACATAGTGGCAGAGAAGCAGCAGAGGTTTAAGCAGGTATGACTGGAGGCTTTTTTTCAGGATAACTGCCTGCTGCAGCTCTAACAGGGAATTAGGGATCAATATGTGCACTGACTGTTGTATAGGGGGAAGCAGGTCATGTTAATGTGCTGTGTTTAGGGTTAGTATTTGAGCATGTGTGTTTGGG